>CABHPH010137084.1:0-44763 GCA_902168325.1 Peromyscus nudipes
CTCATTTATTTCATTCCCTCCTCTTCAAATTTGTTTTTCTGATCCCTCTCTTATTTCAGCATAGCAGATCTAGAAGTGCCTGTTTACAGACGGAAAAAAAATCCAGCACAGCTTACTAGCTAGCCATGTGACGAATGAGCACTGAGCCTTCCTTCAGAGCTCAAGGTGAAAGTGTGTCCTACAGAGGGGTGATCTGAGGGTAGAATGGAAATAATGGTAATCAAGTATAAAGTTTGATACTTGACTCAAAATTGCCAGTGAAGTAGAAGGGGCCCCACCCCTGCCTGGGAAGCCATAGGCAATTAGAAGTTGTTGGGAGAGTGAGTCTCATATTCCTTGGTGGTGTAGACACTCTAAAAGCAGTCACTCTCAACCTTCCTAATGCTGCAGCCCTTTAATACAGTTCATGCTGTGGTGACCCCAACCATAACATTATTTTGCTACGACTTCATAGCTGTAATTTTGCTGTTATGAATTGTAACGTAAATGTCTGATATGTGACCCACAGTGGGGTTCAGACCCACAGGTTGAGAACTGCTGCTCTAAGTTGTCCTGCTCAAATAGCCCACACCCAAGCTCAAGCAAGCAACCCTAATTAAATGCAATGGGACACACACACACACACACATACACACACACACACATACACACACACACACACACACATACACACACACACACACACACACACCACGGAACTAGCACGGGTTACAGGGAAGGGGGCTGGTGCAGTGGTTGGGAAATGGGAGAATAATGGGGATGAATATGATCAAAGCACCTTATATACATGTGTAATAAAACTGTTAAGCACATTTTGCAAACTGTTTAAAATACAACTGGCTCCGTCTGTATGTTACTTGTGTGTAAGTTCAGGGCTGACCATTTGGTATTTGGTAGCCAATTGGTGTGATCTTCCCCAGGGAGGACTACTTGTCCCACTCTGCAGCCTGCCTTAGTTGCCTGTAGTTCTTTGTGCAAGGCTGCACAAAGTTTCACCAGCTTTCCTCTTTGCACCTTATTAGCATGCCCATCACTGTCATCCTTGTGCAGGTTAGGCAACCGAAGAGAAATCGTTAAAAAGATAGTTAAGCCGGGCGGTGGTGGCGCACACCTTTAATCCCAGCACTCGGGAGGCAGAGGCAGGCGGATCTCTGTGAGTTCGAGGCCAACCTGGGCTACCAAGTGAGCTCCAGGAAAGGCGCAAAGCCACACAGAGAAACCCTGTCTCGAAAAAACAAAACAAAAAAAAACAAAACAAAACAAAAAAAAGATAAAAAGATAGTTAAGAGTAAGCTGCCTTTGTTGTTATGGACAAGGAGATGACTTCCAAAGATCACTGGCTATCCAAGGACAGCTAGAAGCCCGTGGGCTGCAGTATAAACCCCTTGCTTCTTATGTGGGCCATTTTCTTTTCACTCCATCTTCCTAACCCCACATGACTTACATAGCAGCATTTACACTCAGCAGGACTGACCCTGCACCCCAGAGCCTTTTTATTGTGACCTGTGATGAGATCTTCAGGAAAATCGAGTGACTTCCATAAGAATGGACAGGTTCCACCCGCCTTCATTCATATGTTGAATTTACTTTTGAGCCGTGACTTACCAAAAATGACTTTGTGGGAGTTATGCTATGGGGAATACTGCTTGTGTATTTTAATTCATTGGTTCTCACATTTACAGTCCTCTGCACATTTGCCTTATAGCAGTATCTGAGAACTACATCTATACATGGGGTCACCATGGTGTCTGCCCTCGGAGGCCAGCCAGTCATCCCACGTTGAACCAAGTGTGCATTAGCTTTTCATGAAGCTCCAGCCCTATCTATCTGTTGAGTGAATGAAGGCTGGAAATGTGAAATTTAACCACTCTATTGCTAATGGAGAGATTGTGGCCTTTGGACATGAAACTTGCAGAGAAGAGTAAGATAGTGCTGGTTTTCCTAGAAATCACTACAAAATTCCTGTCACACTGGAGTTTATTGTTGAAAAATAGCCTACCAGTCTACTCGAGATTATCGCTGAGGTTAACAAAAAACATGCTTAATAAAATCCGTTGCTCTTGCTGAGCCAATGTGTCTCTGAGTTAACCAGTGACAGATAGAGTGATAACAGAAGGGACAAAGACTAGGTATTTATTTACACGATGTTTATGTAGTAGCTTCCCTCAAGGCTCTTCAGATTTTCAGTGGGATTTAAGTGGTTTATTTTACACTAAACAGTCTTTCCCCTGCAACATCTGGATGGTTGTTAATTCTAATTGTCAAATGAGGAAAAAGAACATCTAACCAATGACAGAACAAGCTAACAGCTACCTCCAGATAACATACACTGGTAGGCATAGGCTATTGTCTGCCTAACTTCTTGCTAGTCTCAGTCTAAAGATGAAGAAACTGTGATGTGAATCTAGATGGAGTTTCTTCAATATACCTGGCCTGAGCTTTGAAAACTGTCCTTGTCTCAATAACAATAACAACAAAAACTGAAGGAACTGCTCTACAGGCAGAGAGAGAGTGGGAGGGAAGGAGGAGAGGAGAGGAGAAAGGGAGGGGAGAGAATGCAAGCAAAGAAAAATAATCAAATAACTAATGTATCACATGACATTAACATGCTCTATCATGTCTGGGGTCAACTGGAGAAACTAAGTATGGTCTGAATGTTGGGTGTTAGATTTAGGATGAATTTTAGAGGTATGTTTATTCACGGTAAAAAAAAATTGTTTTTAGGAGATATATATCTAAATACCCCAATCAACAGCGCAATGCAGTTAGGTACTCTTCAATGGCATAATAGAGAGAGCAAATATAACCAAATGTTAACAATTGGAGAGTATCGGTGAAAGGCAAGAATTTGCTGCACATCTTTCTTATTCTTTCAAGATTAGTAAATCTGAAAGTTTTCAAACAAGGAGTCGGAGGAGGGAGGGATCAGGGACCACACACTGACTCCAGCCTTTAGCCTCGCTGAGGGCTACAAAAGGTAACTAACCAGAAAATCCCTTCCTTCCCCAAGCCTTGCCTGTGCATTCACCTCCAGACAGGCAGTCGAGTCAAAGGTTGGTGAGGGCCCTCTCTGGAACCAAGAACAACTGCTTGAATGAAGAAGTACTGTCTGATTGAGTTCACTGGCCTGGCCTGGTCACTGGCCTTCTGGAACAATAACGACTGAGGCTAAATTACACACAACAGAATGTTGACTACTTAAGTTTTCTAATACAGTCTTCATCACGTCCTGTTCCTATGAGATTGAAATCATCCATGTTGCTGGACGGCTGCCATGATGATGATTTCGGTATTGCTTACCCATAGAGTACTTAGCACAGCACCATCACTAAAGGTAAATCTTCAGTGTTGTGTTAGATGATGCTGTTAGACTAGAAAACAAGCCCTCCTCCACCCCCTCCCCATCCTTGTCCTTCAAGCACTAGGTTATTCCCCTCCAGGCAAAGAAGCAAGAGACTTTCTGTGTTCCTCTTTCAATGTAACTTTAGAAGAAAAGCAGGGGAGCTGAGACGTCTGCATGGCCTTTACTTACCTTGGCTCCAGTTTTAGACATTGTAAGTGCAGAGGTTGATTCCGCACCACTGAAAGAAATCCAGAGCAGCTTCCGGGGCTACAGGCACAGGGACATTTATACCAGGCTGGTTTCAAATCAATTTGCTTAGTAGTGAGAACTGAATCCAAAATTTGAGTCAGTCGTTTACAGTCTATCGATGTTTGCTAGATAAACAATTGGGATTATGAAATAAAGGAAGGCTTTATTGTTCACACAGCCCTGCTGCATTGTAGACTTTGCTGAATCAAGGCATCAAAACCCAGCCAAAGTTTTGAAACTTCAAAACAAGTTTTTTTCTGTGCAGTTTGTTTCATCCAATGACCTATTGGACATTCCTAATGTCTTTTTGTTCTTCAACAGAGAGCACACAGAAGAATCCGAAGACCATCCTCTACTTCAGGGCAAAAGTGAGGTTTCAAGGGCAAACAAACTTGTACCTAAAAGTCACGAATGCTCTTGTCTTTAGGGTGTTGGGAGTCATTACAAAAAAACATTGGCAATCTAAAAGCTTTTAATATGGACTATATGTTAGATATATAACTATATGTTATATATGTTTAGCTCTTGAATTTGATTCTGCCCTATAAGTAGGTAGGAAAATGTCTTTGATTTTGGTAAATGTATGCTAATGTGTTTGGGGTAGAATGATGTCTGCAATCTATTCACCAGCTTTAAAATTAATGACAGAGAATAGATGAGTTAATGCGGCAAAATGATAACATCTGGGTACTCTAGTCAGAGAGTATATAGGGGTTCAGTGACCTTTTGCTTTTTTTGTTTTTGTTTTTTTTTTTTCAGAGTCTTACTATGTTATATATCTTTGGCCGGCCTGGAATTCACTGGGTAGTTGAGGCTGGCTTCAAGGGCTTTGGCAATCCTGTTTCCCAAGTTCAGGAATTACAGGCTTGCCACAGCAAAGTCAGCTCACCTATTCTTGCAAATGTCATTCAGGTTTGAATTTTTTCCCAGACACAAATTAAAAAGAGCTGTTACTCACAAGAGGATTGAGTACACAGGGAGAGAAAGCTGCCTTGAGACTCCAGAATTTTCCAAGCTAGATGCTCTCTGGAATCTGCCTCTAATGTTAGGAATGGGATTAATACTTTCTACAAACTCAGAAACAATAAGCCAATCCTTCTCCCTTTAATCTTCCCAGCAGAGCACAGTCTTCCTCAAAGTCCAATTTCACCTTTCTACTATGTCCAACAAACACCTTTATAAATGGGATCCCCACAACAGCGTTCAACTGAAAGGGGCAAATGTGGGGGCTGGAGAGGCATTTGCTGCTTTTGTGGAAGCCTGGACTTCAGTTCCCAGCAGCCACACAGAGCGGCTCACAAGTGCAGCTCTGGGGACTGACTCATCTGGTCTCCTGCAGTACCTGCACTCACACGTGCATACCCAGAGACAGACACACACACATTCATCACAATAAAAATAAATCTCTAAAAATGTGGCAGATGTGCCTTGATATGCAGGTCACCGAGAAGCAACTAACAGACCACAGAACATATTTGTGTCTCAACTTTCGGCACTTCAAAGCATCAGATCAACCCACAGGGTCCGTTAGTGTCAGGCCAATGCTTCTTTATTCCGTCATCCTGTGCTTACCCGAATTTCATGTTAAAGTAAGAATTATCAAGGCTTCAAGGACTTCACAAGCATGAAGAGGGCTAATTTTATTTGAGAACTCCAAGAGTGGCTCTCCGTGATGGTAACTATTCAGTAAATAACCCGGGTTAGTGATTAGAATTATATCACTCCCTTGTCCTGAAGAACAGGGCTTCCTAGCCACATGTAAACCCAGCTCTGGTACAGTAACAGAGTAAAAACAAAAACCTTTTATTAAAATTAAAAGTAAAACTTATCTTCTTAACAAAAGGAGAAAATTACTTTTTAGAGTTTGTTTATTGAAATTTGAAGCAGAAAATAAAAAAATTTACACAATTTCATGTGTTTTATACTTTAAGGCCTAAAATACCATTTTATAAAACTATCTCTGCTGCACTTATCCACCAACTGACCATACTGTCACTCTTTTTAAAAAAGGAGTAGCAATTTCCTTTTAAATAGTTACAAAGAACCACACAACTCTTTTTGTTTTGTTTTGTTTTGTTTTTTGAGATACTGAGTCCTCACCATGTAGACCAGGCTAGCCTGGAACTCACAGAGCTCTACCTGACTCTGCCTCCTGAGACCTGGAATCAGGCATGTCCCCCCACACCTGGCTAACTTTTTCAGCTAGGACAAAACCCTTCCATCACACATATTAAAATATGAAGTCCGCTTGTGAGCATGCACCTGGTCACTTAGACACTAACGCATACGTCCATCTGCCTTGCCCAGTGTTTCATTTTGGCAGGACACATATGGGTCTTCTAACCTTCAACAGGTAAGTCAGAAGCTCAAATTCAACCCAAGTGAGGACAGAAAGGAACCAACAAAGGAGTGAACTGGAGGGAAAGCTTGAGGCCTCGCGGGCAGCAAGGGTGTCTTTCTAACACAGTCTTCAGTGGGCACCAGCCTCCATCCTTCCTCACGTTTCCAGAGCCCTGCAGGTGAGCAAAGAGAATGTAATGTATATAAATCAATTTTCACAGTCCATGCAAATATGAAAACTACTTTCATTTATAAACTCATATAAATTAGGAAGAGCATGACAATTTATTGTGAGAAAATTAGCTTTGTATTCCTCTATGGTGTTAGTTACTTTATAACAGAAAGAAAATATTACGAACCCAAAATTGGTAGACAGGAGGTAAACAGAAACACCAATCCCTATGCCTGACATAAATGCCGCCTGGAGACTAACGGCAGTGCCAATCCCTACACCTTCCATTCCTGTTTCTTTGTACAATCTCCAATCTCAACCCAGCATTTATTAACTACATATTGTGAAATTCTTTCTTTTTTTTTTTTTTTTTTGGTTTTTTGAGACAGGGTTTCTCTGTGTAACAGCCCTGGCTGTCCTAGAACTTACTTTGTAGACCAGACTGGCCTCAAACTTACAGAGATACACCTGCTTCTGCCTCCTGAGTGCTGGGATTAAAGGCGTGGGCTTCTTTTTTTGAGATTTATTTTTATTTATGTGCCTGGATATTTTGCCTGCATGTGTGTATATGTACCCACATGCACACAGTGCCCTTGGGGCCAGAAGAGGGCATCAGATCCTTTGGAACTGTTATTACAGACAGTTAAGAATTTCCCTGTAAGTACTGGGAATTGAACCCAGGTCCTCTAAAAGAGCAGCAAGTGCTCTAAACCACTGAGCCATCTCTCCAGCCCAAAGTCATGCTTCTTAAAAAGACCAGTATAGGTGGCTATGGTGGCACATACCTACAATCCCAGCACTCGGGATGCCAAAGCAGGAGGGCTGCTCCAAGTTCAAAGCCAGTCTGGACTACATAGAAAGACTCTGTGTCATGAACAAAACACAAGAAAGGAAGACACACTTTGGAAAGGGAATCATTTTGTCTGCAGCTTTGTTTGGAAAACTGCGATCCCCTAAATAGGTGAGCACATGCGGTGCAGCCCACTCCTGGGTAGAAATGCATGAGACGGAGGCACATGCTGTAAACATGAAGCAGTGTGATTTGAAGCAGCTGCCAAGTGGAAAGAATCTTCAAGTCCTCTCGATGGACTGCTACCCCACTGTAAGAAGGAACACTCTTGATACAGCAGGGATGAACCTTGACAAGCTGACTGCTTCCATTTATAAGACTGTCCAGAATAAACAAGGCAAATGCTTGTTTGCTGGGGCCTGGAGGTAAGAGAAGCTGAGGGGTTAACGGCACAGGAAATGACTACTAATGGGGAAAGGGTACTCTAACTAGGCGCTATGAAACGTTCTGTTTTTTAAAAGGTGGCAGTTGCATAAATTTGCGAACTTAGTAAAATGCAATGACTTCTTCACCTTAGAAAGGTGAGTTGCCAGGCTAGATGGTACACACCTACAATTCCAGCTCTTTGGGAAGGTAAGGCAAGAGAATTGCAAACTCAAGGTCTGCTTGGGTTATACAGCAAGTTCAAGGCCAACCTAAGCAATTTAGCAAGATCTGGTCTCACAAACAAGTACAAAGAGAGCTGTAGATACAGCTCAGTGGTAGAATGATTATATAGCATGTGCGAGGCCCTGGCTTCCACCCTCAGTACCTCTAAAAGAATGAGAAAAAAAGAAAAAGAAAGGAAGACCCTAAACAGAGAGGTGAATCTCGTGTTATGTGAATTGTATCTCTCGAAAAATAAGCTTTCTCCTATGTTGGATCCTAGTTTCATCTCTGAAAGACAAATGCTGTTTACGTTTTTATACTCTTTGAGAAATTCTTTAATTCTTTAAGTGTGTAAATAAAAATCTCACTGTTCTGGCTGGATTTCTAATGAATGATTATTTAAGTCGGCAGCCAACACCCAGTTTCCTCCCCTTATTTTCCAGTTACTGCACGGAGGAGAGGCCTTGTTCTGGAGCACAGACGGCTATTAACAGGCACAGATGCAGCTTATCAGCAGCTAGATCACTGAAGAAAGTGACACCCTCCATGAACTGCCCACAGACCCACAGGAAGGGAGGAGTAATGAATCCTTATTAATTATGATGCCAGGGTTCATGATATGGGTTTGTGTGCACACACATCCAGGCCACAGTGTGCCTGTGGAGGACAGAGGCCACCTTTGTGGAGTCACCTTTCTCCTTTCATCTTTACATGGGTTCTAGAGATCAAACTCAGGTCGCCAGGGTGGAGCCCCTCCCCTCTGAAGCACCTCTCCACCCCATTTCTTTATTTTTAAGTGAGTATTTCCATTTCTGTATTTTTTCCTATGAACGACCTATCCACATCCCATGTCTATTTTTCCACTTTTAGTCTTTAAAAACTTGAAAGGTGCAAGTTCATTTCTATTTTAAATAGTTGGACAGTAGCTCCGCAGTTAAGAGCATGTGTTGCTCTTGTAGAGGGCCCAGGTTCGATTCCCAGCACCCACATGGTAGCTCACAACTGTTACTCCAGTCCCAGGAGATCTGATGCCCTCTTCTGCTCTCTGGGCACACCTGTGGTCCACCATATGAAGGCAAACTACTCATATACATAAAATAATAATTTTTTAAAAAAATCTAAAAAAAGCCCTGACCTGTGAGAGGCCTCCAGGAACAGCTCAGCCCCATGCCATGCAGCTGGGGTGGACAGGACTCAACCAAACACAGCCTGGGCTTTCTAGCCCTGCCCACAGGAGGACTCCAGCAACAGCTACACACCAACCAGGAGCCTGCCCTGCACCTTTGGGAACTACTATGATCTCTTTGTTGATGAGGAGGCATGGTCCTGCCCAGCGCCATGATGGACTGGGTGGGACAAGGCAGGCCTGGGGCTGTCTATCCGGGGCTCCAAGGAGAAAACACGGTATGGTGAGCAAATGTATGGTGTGGTATGGGAGAGAGAGACAAAATGGTTCATATCCTATAGACAGAGGCCTATCTAAAGAGCTGAAAGAGGTGAGAAGCAGGCTGAGCTGGGTGGCTTCATTGCCACCCAGGGCCATGGGGATGTCTGGAGCCCATGTCTGGGTTCATGGCTCTGATGCAGCCATGGTCTCTGTTGATGTCCATGGCTCCTGATACCACCAAAAGTCGAGAGGCTAGGGCTGTACAGAGTTGGCCCTGCCCCTCACTGTCAGCAAAACTAGGGAGAGCTGGTCCTGCCCCTCACTGACTGAAGCACTAGGGAGAACTGGCCCCGCCCCTCGCCCCTCACTGGCTGAAGCACTAGGGAGAACTGGCCCCGCCCCTCACTGACTGAAGCACTAGGGAGAACTGGACCCGCCCCTCACTGACTGAAGCACTAGGGAGAGCTGGCCCTGCCCCTCACTGACTGAAGCACTAGGGAGAGCTGGCCCCGCCCCTCACTGGCTGAAGCACTCAGGAAAGTGGGCCCTGCACCTTGCCTGGGCAGCACAGCAGTGCTGACCCTATTCACAGGGGTACAAGTGAATGGGCTCTGAGAATGTGAGCTTAGGAGATCTGGCTCCACCCCTCATCGGCCATTTGGTGGTGTGGGCCGGGGAGAGATGCCCTCCCACCCCTCCCCACCCTCCCACTCCTCCCCATCCCTCCACCCTTCTCCACGCCCCATCCTTCCCTACCCCCCAACCCCATCTTCCCCCACCCTCCACCCCCATGGCAGGTGGGAGAGCTGGCCCAGTACGACCAGGAGAGCTCTCCCTGCCCCTCACCAGCTGCAGCACTCGGGAGAGTGGCCCCTGCACCTCACCTGGGCAACACAGTGGAGCTGGCCCTGATGGTCTAAGTGTGGGAGAGCCAGCCCTGAGGTCGTGAAAGCAGGAGAAGAGCCCCACCCTTGCTCATTGCTACAAGAGGTGAACTAGCCTGGGTAATGCTGGAGAGCTCACCCTGGTGGGGAGGATGGAGGGTGGGAAAGAGCCGGTGGTCTGACCAACCCTGCAACTACCCAGGACCAGGGTTATGAGTGGGCCCACCCCAACACCTGCCCCGCCTATGATCTGCAGGAGTATGTGAAGGGGCAGATTCTGAAGACCCAAAGCTGTAGGATTTCCGTGACCCAGGGCAACCACAGGATAACCACGAGGAGTCCCAGTGAGGGCCCAGCACGGATAGTGTAGCAGAAACCAGAGACCTGGAACCAGACCAACGACTCTTTGCAGTGAACACTTGCAAGTAAAGATATACAGATAAAAGTTTACACGTGACTCACTGTATCACACTACTGCTTCCATGATGACATTTTTCCTTTTTTCTTCCTCTTAAATTTTATTGGGGTGGGGGGTACAAGGGCAGAGAGCAGATACAAAGGGACAGGGAAATGAATGTGACCAAGGTGCATGATGTGAAAGACATGAAGGAAAAATAAAAAGTTTTAAAAAAAGTCTAAAAAAATACTGAAAAAAACAGAATTTAAATTAAGTAATTCTCAATAAATTTATTCCTATCTATAGTCTCATCTACATATTTAATTCATGACTTTCTTCTAGTGTTCAGTAATAAAATATTTATTTGGATTAATTCTAACTAACCTATTAATAATGCTCTATGTGTGATTATTCTTTAATAATTTTTTTTTATGAAATAGTTTGGGGGTGGGAAAATACAGAGCACAGAGGAGAACCAGAACTTAACGCTTGGGCTTGGAGCAACAGCTCGGCAGTTAGGAGCATACACTGCCTTCCCAGAGGACCTGAGTTCAACCTCCAAAACCAACGTCAGTCAGCTCACAATCACCTGTGACTGTGGCTCCACGGGATCCGACACCTTTGACCTTCTCTGGGCACCTTCACCCACCCACACGCAGACATACACACATACCCATACTTAAAAATAAAATAAAATAAATATTAAAAACAAAAGGCAAAACAAGAACCTAATGCTATTAATGGGAAAATAATATTTTGGTGCTACAGAAATTGTAAAAAAAAGATAAAACTTGGTCGTTATATTTGCCCAAATTTCTCTAGGCACCACTTGAATAGTTTAGTTTCCTCAAATACAATGTGGGCAGGTGGGGTAGAAGAGAACATACTCTAGAGTCCTTTCTTTTCTGTTCTGTGTGCCGTGGAAGATTTCCCAAGAGTTCCCTAAGTGCTCTGAGTTCTAAACACCTACCAGTGGTTCCGTGTGGGGTCCTATCTGGGCACTTGTTTGGAGGCCGCTGTGTGTGGAACGAGGCTGTCCAGCTGGTGCCGATGTCCTGTCTTAATCAACCATTCGTAGAACTTGTTCTCCACAAGGACCTGGAACTGCTTCCTCTGCTCCCTGAAGTTGCAATTGAGAGCGAAAGCATTTAAGAAGACAACCCCAACAGATTGACTCCCATGACCGCCTAAGATCTCAACACAACTGAACGACTATTTCTAGACAGTCTAGGCAGTTTGAGCAGGGAGAGACGTGTCTATAGGTTTGTTCGCTGGCAGATGCCTACTGAGGACAAAATGAATGAGGCAGTGTTCTGACTGATGCGAATAGATCATAAAGAAAAGAGACTGGCCCTGTCCAGGTTGGCAGCTGTGATCTGTGTATACATCCCTGTCAACTGTATACCCTCGCAGGGAACACGGGAAAGAGGCAAGATAAACACACAGCATGCAGTCAAGTACTTCTAAGAAACCGCTTGTTGGAGCACGGTGGGGCGTCAGGTGACAGTGTGGCATTACCCGGAGTGCTGCTGTAGACAGAGGGTGGACAGAAGATGTCTGTCCAGTAAGACACTTGACAGACGTCGACATGAAATGATGGAAGAAGCAAAAGGATGTGGACCGACTACCAGACAGAAGAAACGGAAACGATAAAGGCCTCACGTGACAGCCTGATGTGGGTAAGAAGACAAGAGTAGACCACAGCTGGGGACAGCTCACACATCAGCCTGGCTGTGTTGTGTTTCTGCAGGACAATTCCACAGGACGCCAACAGCAGACAGGGTACTCGGGAATGACTATAGCCCAAAGCAAGAACCAGACACTCCACAATCCCACTGAAGTCCAAAGGGAAAATAAATGTGGTGAGACCATAAAAATAACCCCTCCTCTCCTGGACAGGTGGCTGCTGCCACTCTGCTGCTTTGGATCCACCCACCCCAACTGTCTTACAGATAAAACCACTAGGCTAGATAGAATACTAACCTGCTCATTCCCATCCTCCAGTAACACAGCGCCTAGAATATACCAACCCGCCCAGTAACATAGCGCATAAAATACTAACCTGGGATTCAAGTCCTGAGAAAAGATGCACATGCCATTTAATTAGTGTGGCTGGCTGGCGACTGTAAAGTGCCACCCAGTTTCACACGCACAGCAAACACTGACTGAGAAAACACTCACTTTGTCAGACGAGCCTCCTTCACAGTTTTCTGCCAGATCTGAATCTTCTGTTCTCTCTGAGCCAGCGCTTTCTGGTACTCCGAGGGGAGACCCCCGGGGATCTCCACCGTGTCCCCTTCCATCTCAAAGGGAGTAACAAACACGTAGAACTCACAAGGCGGCAAGAGCCGGAAGACTCTGGCGTCACTGCTTTCTCTGCACACAACCATCGGGTCATCCCAGTAGTTGGGGACTGTAGCAAGGCCAGTCCTGGCCATATGGTCCTCTAGCATTGGGTAATGAGTATGAAACGGGGCCACAGTTACTCTCTGGTTCCCAGAGAGAATGAGTGGGCGTGACGGTGTCATAATGTGGAAGGTGCAGCCAGTTGTAGAGGAGATGGACAGCCGGTGGCAGACAGCAATGACCTTTAGATTCTCACAGTCATGTAGGTGAAGAGCCGTCTCCACAGGACCCAGCACAAAGGTGCTATTCCTGCATTTTTCAATTGTCACGGATCTGAAAAATGTTAAAGGAGTTAAATTCTTCTGAATGAATTACCTAGAGTAATTGAGAGGTCCTGAGTTCAATTCCCAGTAACCACATGGTGGTTCACAACCATCTGTAATGAGATCTGGTGCCCTCTTCTGTCATGTAGGCAAACATGCAGACAGAACACTGTATAATAAATAAAATAAATCTTTTTTTAAAAAAAAAAAAAGAACCTTGTCCAAAGAAAATATGACAATGCTTACCGCAAGGGGGAGAGCAAATATATGAAAGACTCATTGCAGCGATGAACCCTGACGTGTGCTCCTGCTAGAGTGTCTGAGCTCTTGGCCAATGTTTGCCTGTACACCTGGCTCATCACCACCAGGCGGGGCATTCGAGGGGCCACGTGAGCATTGCAAGCAATCTTCGCTCTTCTGGTCGCACCTTCAACTATTTAAGGAAACACACAAATAATAAGATGATTGCAAATCCAAAAACAAAAAAAACAAAAAACAAACAACCAAACAACAAAAACATGTGACTATGAGATTATACATGTTTACATGTATCCATGCCTAAACTCAAAATACATGCAAAGAAAATATATTAGACTTAAGAGTTAATGGCAAAGTGGTGTTTACTGTTCTTTTCTATATATCTGTAATCTTTCAAAATTCATATTAAAAATGTAAACCTATAATACATTCAAGATTTCTAATAAAGCTAAGATGCGTTTTCTTGGTTACCTTTTACGTTAAGTAATGTGCCCAGGGTCCTGAACTGGCGACAGATCCGCACAGCTTTCCCTCCAGGACGCCTCCGTGTCCTCCCAATCATAACGGACTTCTCAGAATGTCCTACTGTCAAGTCCGCAGCCCTCTGAACTTACTAACAGCATCATTCCACCAATTCTCCTTGAGTTCCTACCTTCACCCCAAGATCACTACTACTCGAGAGCACACCTTCCCTCACAGGGTCCCTTCTGACACATCAGTTTGAGACTTGCGTCTCTGACTGTACCTCCCACATTTTATGAAATCAACCTATACTGGGCCAATGTGGAAAAGATATACAAATATGCTAAAATTCTTTTAAAAGACGTAGTTTTTAATTGCACATATACCATATACATGACATGGTTATGTAGAAAAATAGCAGTAAAAAAGTTTTTAAAAATTTTGTTATCCTACTACACCTCTGTTAGCATTTTAATACAGTCTTTGCTGGCCTCGAACTCACAGAGATCCACCTGCCTCTGCCTCCCGAGTGCTGGGATTAAAGGCGTGCGCCATCATGCCTGGCTAATCTATTTTTAAACATACATAAGGAAGCTATTTGTGGAAACATAGCTTACTATACTGTTTTTTCTCAACAGCTTGGCCTGGCACCTGGCTTAGTAGCACAGGTATCTGCAGACATGTTTTCCTGGTTCTTCTCAAGAGTCCACAACACCAGAACCGATCTGTTAGGCACAATGGACAGCCAGGGACAGACACTGACACAGCAAACACTGGACTCTCGCTATTGTTCTTATGACTTCTGCTTTAGAAATATATTCCTTGCTAAAACCCCTCATCTCTATGCCAACTCTGAGGCAATGTCTACTGGCTGGCCAAATTCTGCTGCTAAGTAGGAAATAAAAAAGCCTCAAGCAAATAAGCACCTGGTTGCAAGGGGGAAGGAGAATCCAGGGAGGACGGATTACAGTCCTGTGAATCCTGACAAACCCCAGTCAACAATGAGGGTCCTGATCCACGGTGCAAGTCACACACACGAGGTAGGTGTGGGGATTCTGCCGTGTTCCAGCATGATCGCACATGCCAGTTCAGGAGCTTGACAAGGGGTCTTGCGTCTTATGTTATCAGTGTACACTGGTGATCACATGCGTGCAGTGTGGTCACGCATGCGTGGTGGAGCTCTGTAAGCCCACCTGCGCCTTAAAGAGCCGTGACTCAGACCCCCACCTCCTCTCTCTGTTCTGTTCTCTCTTCCCCCCACTATCTTTCTCTCTCTCTCTGCACGTGCTCCTTCCCAGGCCTGGTTCTCTTATCCCCCCACCCTACCCCTCTTCCTCCTAATAAAGCTCTGATACTGATACTGGGGTTTGTCATGACCTTTCGAGGTAACCAGCACCGCTTATCATTCTTACAGTGGGTCCTCTTTTATACGGGGTATTTCTTATTTACTTACTTAATTGGTTTTTTTCCCTTTATTTTTGTCTTATGTGTATGGGTGTTTTGCCTGCATGTATGCTGTGTACCACACGCATGCGGTGCAGAGACAAGGTTTACCATGTAACCCAATTTAGCCTTGTACTTGTGATTCTTCTGCCCTGTCTTCCAAATGCCAGATTACAGGTATGTGCCACTGCACCAGGCTAGCAGACATCAACCGTTAATAGAGCAGAAAACTGTAGGTTTCTTGGTTGGTCAATTTAATATTAGGTAAAATACATTTGAAAAAATACCTTGGTGAGCCCAAGCCAATTTCTTTCCAGACTTGAGGCAAGCAGATGGGCCATATGGATTTGCAGTCAAACAGGCCCTCAACCAGGCTTCCAGCTTGTACAAAGAGAATGTCTTTGAGATCTTCGAGAAGCCACTTTCTGCGTGCAGCGGCTGCCACAGTGCAAGTTCATGAAGGGGATAGACCTTCCTGGTTCTGCTCACGGTGCCTTCGATGAGGAAGCTGAGCGCCAGGATGGCGTCTCGAGAGAGCACACTACTGTGAGTTGAGTGGAAGGACTCAGTGAGTTGTCCTGGGTCGAGAAGCAGCTCGAGGAGATCCGACAGGTGGTCACAGACAAAAGCCTGGTGACTGTAGTCATTCCAGTTCTAAAACAAACGAAGAGAGACCACTCAACAGAGCAAAGACATTCTGTAAGAAAAAACATCGTATTTTAACTATATTGTGTTTATATGCCGTCTCATTCTCTCAAAAGAATTAGGTGTCTAGGTAAGAGTGACCTTTGTGTATAGAATATTTGTTAACTAATGCAAACGCACTACAGATTCAACAACCCCTTATAAAATATGTTGAGATCAGACTGTTTTGGATTTTTTCAGATTGTGTAAAATTTACATTTTTACCCAAGGAGCCATCTTAAGGGTGAGACCAAATCATCACACCTTACACACAGCCTGAAGGTAGTTTTACACAGCATTTTAGTTTACATTTGGCCGCAATCTGATTCAACATCAAATAAGTATGGTGGGCACTCTTCCCACAAAGCACTGGGTTTCCTGATTTAAAGTTACAGTTTTACGGCACCTAGATTTAACAGAAATGACCACCTTGGGAATAAGGTTTGAGTTGGTGAGTATCCCTATTATTTGCCTCATCTGTGTGAGATGTATTTGTTTGGAACCTCTGCCTGGCCTGGACTGTGCGATGACTACGTACACTGAGTAAGACAGTTCTGTCCTCAAGGAACTCAGGAGTCCATGGTGGGAAGACAATAAAGATGTGACAGACATCTGCATAAGAGCTGTTACAGACATCTGTAAGAGCAAGCATGAGAGAACTACCTCATCTGAGGGAAAAATCATGGCGGAGTGTTACTGGAGTAAATTCCTGATGGATGCCGGCAGTCAAGGGAACAACTATGAACAAAAGGCCAAGACTACAGCTCTGTCGAGAAAGTTCTGGCTGGGGTACAGGAGCCAACTGGGAACAGGAACTACAATGGCAGGCAGGGCCAATCACAGAGGCCTCGGACGGCTACTAAAACATGTGGACTGTACTTGCCAGGTCGGAGACATTTGAACCATACATTTCTTTTCGTTTTTTAATTTTTCTTTTTTTAATTAAATTTATTCATTTATTTTACATCCCCACCATAGTCTCCCCTCCCTCCTCTCCTCTCATTCCCTCCCCCTACCCCCTACCTGGGCCCCCCCACCCCAATCCACTCCTCTTCTGTTTCTGTTCAGAAAGGGGCAGGCCTCCCATGGGTGTCAGCAAAGTATGGCCTATCAAGTTGAGGTAGGACTAAGCTCCTCCCCTCATATTAAGACTTGGTAAGGCAACCCAGTATGAGGAATAGGTTCCCAAAAGCCTACCAAAGCATCAGGTCCCAATCCACCGCTAGGAGTCCCACGGGTAGACCAAGATATACAACTGTCACACATATGTCACACATACATAGGTTGGTCCCATGAAGGCTCCCTGGCTGTTGGTCCAGTGTCTGTGAGCTCCTATGAACCTAAGTTAGTTGTTTCTGTGGGCTCCCTTGTCCCCCTTGACTCCACCCCTGACTTGTACAATCCTTTTTCTCTCTCTTCGGCAGGATTCCCCAAGCTTGGCCCAGTGCTTGGCTGTGGATCTCTGCATCTGCTTCCCTCAGTTACTGGACAAAGGCTCTCTGATGACAATTAAGGTAGTCACCGATCTGGAAAAGGCCAGCTCATGCACCCTCTCCACTATTGCTAGGAGTCTTAGCCTGGAGTCCTTGTAGATTGGTAGGAGTTTCTCTTACACCAGGTTTCTACCTGACCCCAAAATGCCCCCCCATCAAGATATCTCTTTCATTCCTCCCCCCTCTATCCAGTCCTCAACCCAATCCCTCATGTTCCCATCCCCCACCCGTCCCTAGTTTATCCAGGAGATCTCTTCTATTTCCTCTTCCCAGAGAAATCCATGTGTCCCTCTTTGGTCCTCCTTGTTCCCTCGCCTCTCTGGAGCTGTAGATTGTAGCATGGTTATTCTTTACAGCTAATACCCACTTATGAGTGAGTATACATCATGTTTATTTTTCTAGGTCTGGGTTATCTCACTCAGGATGATTTTTTTCTAGTTCCATTCATTTGCCTTCAAATTTCCTGATGTTTTTGTTTTTAACAGCTAAGTAATACTCCATTGTGTAAATGTACCACATTTTCTTTATCCATTTCTCAGTTGAGGGACATCTAGGTTGTTTCCAGGTTCTGACTATGACAAATAAAGCTGCTATGAACATAGTTGAGCAAGTGTCCTTGTGGTATGATTGAGCATCCTTTGGGTATGGGGTATATGCCCTAAATCGTTATAGCTGGGTCTTGAGGTAGATTGATTCCCAATTTTCTGAGAAACCATTATATTAATTTCCAAAGTGGCTGTACAAGTTTGTACTCCCACCAGCAGTGGAGGAGTGTTCCCCTTACTTCACATCCTCTCCAACATATTATTATTAGTTATTAGTGTTATTAAACATGTTATTAGTGCTTTTTTTTTTTCTTTTTTGGTTTTTCGAGACAGGGTTTCTCTGTGTAGCTTTGCACCTTTCCTGGAACTCACTTGGTATCCCAGGCTGGCCTCGAACTCACAGAGATCCACCTGGCTCTGCCTCCCGAGTGCTGGGATTAAAGGCGTGCGCCACCACCGCCCGGCTATTAGTGCTTTTTATCTTAGCCATTCTAACAGGTAGAAGACGGAATTGTTTTGTTTTGCAGAGTTGTTTTGATTTTCATTTCCCTGATGGCTAAGGATGTTGAACTCTTGCAGCTGATTAACATGTTTTTTCTTTTAAATAAATTCTCCTTTGGATTCCAATGAAAAAAGGTCAAGGTAGAGCTGTTTTAAGGTTCAATGGATAATTCTCATTCTTGTTATTATGCCCATGGTAAGCAATATGAAAACAACCATGATAATAAAGAACCATTGACAGTTCTTCTTGAGTCCACAAGAGCCCACACTGACTGTAGACTAAAAGCAGCGTGACCAGCTAGGATCTGAGGATGGAATCCAAGCAAGAACAAGAAGTGTAGGTCAGAGGGGAGCGAGCAGGATGTAGGCAGTGAGGCAGGCACTCTTCTGAGGCAGGCAGTGAAAGCTGAGAGCTACTATATACAGCTACAACTAGAGTATGCTCACAGGGCAGGCGGCAGCTTCCCCTGGCCTACGGGGAACAAATGAAGGTAGACTGGACTGTGAGGACACACGTTCATCTCCCAAGCCAAAGCAGAATCAGCTCATTACAGAGCAGGCACTGGAAAGTCATCTGCTCCTCTTTCAGAGGCCACAGTCTCCCCATACACCTGGTCCTCAGATAAGAGATCTGCACTTTAAGTTTCTAATCTGCAGGTCACTTGTGGGCCTCATGGCTATTCTAATAGGCCCCAATGTTAAATAAGTACCCACCATCAGCTAGTAAGTTCTTCAATCTAAAGGACTGATAGCTGTAAGTCACCATTTCAAATCAGACCAATAAAAGTCAGGCATAGAAGTACAGGTTGTCATTTCAATTTCTTGGGACACTCAGGCTGGAGGATCACATAAACCCAGGAGCTTGGGACCAACTTTATTAATGCGATTCTTTATTAATGCGAACAAAGTCAAAGGTGTAACAGTGAATAAGCTACTCTGCTCAAGAGTCCATTTTTCAATGTCCCTTGGGCCTTAGGTGTAGGGACTATGTCACAGATGTCCCATCTGGGGCTGGGTACTCATGCCACAATCACTTATCCCCTGTATTCTGACCACTTACGAATTTCTGCAATAGCCTGCATTTGCTGTACAAAGAAGCTGCTTTGATGAGGGGTAAGAGATACACTTATCTAAGAATATAAGAATTAGTGTTGAGAACACAGTTAAACTATCCCGATTAGGATAACGGCAGTAGTAGGCTCTCCTCTGAGGCCTATGACTGCTCTAGCCACAAGTTAGTTGGCCAGGTTTACAGTACCAAGCAGGAATTCTTTCCCTTAATCCAGTTGTTGGTTTCCTCCTAGATTAGTGCTACTATTGTACCACTGGAGCTATCCTGCCAGGCCAGTCATTGTTGTGGTTTGTAGGCTTTACATTGTGGCAAAATGAGCAGAACGACTGTAATTCAGAGGACCAGGATGCCTGTTGCAAGATACTATCTTCTAGACATGATAGAGAAGTTGTATCTGTGAAATATTAACAACATGGTTGCATTAAAAAAGACCTGCAGCCAGGTGGTGGTGGTGCACTCCTTTAAACTCAGCACTCGGGAGGCAGAAGCAAGTGGACCTTTATGAGTTCGAGGCCAGCCTGGTTTACAGAGTAAGTTCCAGGATAGCTAGGGCTGTTACATAGAGAAACCTTGTCTCAAAAAAACAAAACAAAAAAGACCTGCAAAATGATACCAGTTGACATGCCAATGTGGATGGAGAAAATTTCATAAGGCCTCACCCATAAGATTAAAAAGGTACAGGTAATCAAGAGCTGCTGAGAATCATTTTTCTCTAGAGACAAGCCCTCTTGAGAGAGGTTATCCAACCCTAAGTAGTCAGCCCTAAACACACACATACACAATGTGTGTGCACACAGACACATGGTGTGTGTGTGTGTGTGTGTGTGTGTATGAACGACACTAAATGGATACACACACACATACGTATGTAACAACAATAATTACAAAGAGACCATGAATCCAAAGGGGTATGGTGGGAGGAGTTGGGGACAAGAGGGAGAGGTGGAACTCATGTAAATATAGTACTCGTGTATAAAATTCTCAAAAAAAGGAAAGATAATTAAATTTTAAAAGCCCACTCATGCTTTAACATAGGACTTTAAAAAAGGATTTAATTACTTATTTATTCATGTATATATGTCTTTGTGCATGAGTGTATGAGTATGTGTGTGCTGGTCCAAAGAGCGCATCAGATGTCCTTTATAACTTTCTATCCATTTGTTTTGCGGCACCAACTTTCTGTGAACCTGGAGCTCACTATTTCCTCAGCTAGGCTAGAAGCCAGCAAGCCAACAGTTCAACATTGGACCTTTTTCTTCTTCTTTTTATAAAAATTATTATTTTATGTGTATGGGTATTTGCCTGCATGTATGTCTGTGCATCGTGTGCATGCCTGGTGCCTGTGGAGGCCAGAAGAGAGTGTTGGATGCTACAGAACTCAAGTTATAGACAGTGATGAGCTGTCATGTGGGTGCTAGAAAACAAACCTAGGTCCTCTGCAAGAGAAGCCAGTGCTCTTAACTGCTGAGCCATCTCTCCCTAACACAGTGCTTCTTAAACTTTTTCTATTCCTACTTGTTTGCCTGAGAAATTTTTACATAACCCCAGATACGTAGGTTATAAATTAGGTGCACAATCAAACATTTACTCACAATACAGAAGTAAGAAATTTATTTTAAGGTGAAAGGAGAAGTTTGCACTGGGCAGAAGATGGAGGGTCAGCTACTTATGTGAAGAACACCTCTTTAAAAGTTACTAAAACTGAAAGACAGCTCTGCAAGCAGACATCTTGCAGAACAATTTGCAGCTGGAGAGAATAAACAATATATCAAAAATGGTATAGAAACTAGGGTTGCCTACTGGCCAAGGTGGGCAAGCCTAGACATCTTACTGATAGAAATTCTTCCAAATCGGATGGCAATGACATACTATCATAGCTACTTAACAACATCTGGAATCAGCCTGACTACATCTGGAATCAACTATAACCCAAGCTGTTGGGCACATCTCTAAGGGATTTTCTTAATCTAATTATTTCCAGTAGGAAGGCCCACCCTAAATCTGGGTCACTCCTGGTGGCAATCCGAGTAGAGGACCTGGAAGAAGGAAGCTTTGCTTTGTACCTGCTTACCCTCCTTCTACCCTGGCTGAGACTGGTATTAAGTATAACTTCTTCAGGATTCCAGCACAGACTAAAGACCAGCAGCTCTCTGGGAATCCTCCAAAATACAGCACCAGATTGGGACTGCAGAGACATGCAGCCTTATGGACTCAACAAATACCAGATTCTAGGTCTTTCTACTGTGAGACAGCCATTGCTAGACTACCTGGACTATATCTGGTAAGCAGTCTAATAAATCCCTTTTAATATCGGTACTGTTCCTTGAGAACCCTGACTAATACGCACACCTTGTGTTGTAAAGTGGAACCCAGTAACAATGGACTTCCTTCTACTGAATGGTTCTACCAGTGAGCTGTTCAACCTGAACAAATTCAGAAATGGATTTGTTCCCATAAAGTGAAGTATTTTGATCTTAAGTATTAGATGGTCTGACCCACACTAAAAATGGAAAAAGTTACAGTTTATAATAAAGGATCCCTTTAAGAATGATCTTCAGAGTCAGGCAGTGGTGGTGCATGCCTTTAATCCCAGAACTCAGGCAGATCTCTGTGAGTTAGAGGCCAACCTGGTCTACAAAGAGAGTTTCAGAACTTCCAGGACTGCTACACAGAGAAACTCTGGCTCAGGGGAAAAAAATAATCTTCAGAAAATATATGAAACAGAACCACTCTTCAATTAGGCCTAAGAATTCTGGGTATTCTGGGATATCTCCACAAGCGTAGAAGGATAGCAGGGCCTCAACCGTTCTGAGCACCCAGAATTTTGGCAGGTCTATTTGGTACAATATGGCCTTGCTTCCTGGTACTGTCCAGATGGACTTCAGAGAATACGAAGCTGCTGTGATACACTCCTGCCCTCACAGTGTTGGCACACACAATGGTGTGGCCCATCCAGATGGGTTACCACATGCTCCAGTGGCTGCTACATCTTCCTTAGAAGGAGAACTTAAAAATCCTAACTACATTAAGAAATTCCAAGTTTAGATACAGAGAAAACATTACAGGTTTGATGGAGAAATGTTTTCAAAGGTGGGGGCGGGGGGCTAAGCAAGATGCAATTGCTGAGTAAATAGAAACTGTGAAATTAATATTGAAAAAAATCTTCATCAAAATTTACGCAATATTCTTTCACCAAGACTAAAAGCCATAGGAAGCAAGGATGACGGCACTGGACTTCGTGCCGTGGGAATGAACGGAGGTTTGAAAGCAAAACTGGTATCAAAAAAGCGGAAAAAAGAAGAAGAAAATTCCAGTGTCTAGTGCTGGAGATACAGCATGCTCTGATATAGAAGAAGCCACACACACACACACACACACACACACACACAGACACACACACACACACACACACACAGACACACACACACACACAGACACACACACACACACACAAGAACCAGAAAGAGGGCGGTGGAAATGGCCCAGTGGGAAGAAGGCTTGCTTTACACCATGAGGACCTGAATGTGGCCCCCAGCACTCACAGTGTGAAGTGTAGAGACCCTGGGAGGGGTGAGCAGGGCGGACGGGAGGGTCACTGTGGCTTTCTGGCTGCCAGTCTAGTCCCAAAGAAGTAAGCTCTAGGCTCAATGAGAAGCCCTGTGTGGACCCCTTAAATACAGACACAGAGACAGACAGACAGACAGATAGAAATTTGAATTCCAAACATTATTATTATTAAGAAAAAAAGAATGAGAAAGTTCAGAAGGCAAATGCTAGGAACTGATTTCCTTCCTATTCATAGGACATTTTTCCTTCTATTCTTTTCAAAAGTTTTGTGGAATGAGAGTAATAATAATAGCTTTGTTTCTGAAAAACTAACTACTGAGTACTTTGTAGCGTTTACTGAAGGCTGCTTTGTGAAGTCTCCAGTTCTCTGGGGTGTACACTACGCCCGCCCGGCCCACCTGCGCCTGCCATGCTGGAGGACACAGAGGGAAGTGACTGGCAGACTCCATTATGTTCGCTTCCCATTTTCAAGAGTGAAAGAAATGTTTGACAAAATCCTCCCTTTTAAGGAACTGTCAAACTTAAAAACTAAGGTATTTTTAGCTTATGCAAATATATAATTTTCTGTGGAAAAAAATGGGTTGACTTGTACTGATAAAAAATAAATTTTAAAACAATCCTTCAGAATACATGTAATTTTACTGTTTATTAAAGATTAAATTAAAGTTGTATACTACTACCATAGCACAGGAAATAAGACCAACAATCAACAAACAGGATCCCAGGAAACTAAAGTTTCCGTCTAGCAAAGGAAACTGTCAGGAAAGCAAAGATTTCCTCCTCTCAGAATGGGAGGAGATCTTGCCAGCTACTTATCTCACAAAGGATTAAGGTCGACAGTACACTGAGAAATCAAAAAATTAAATATTAAGAAAATAAAGAACCCAATTAAAAACGGGTAATGGGATTCAACAAAACAGTTCCAAAGAGATAGGAAAATGGCTAGGAAACACTTTAAAAAGTTATAAGGGAAAGCAGATGAGAACCACATGAAGATTTCATATCACCTCAGTCAGAAGGGCACAAATGAGAATGTGTGGATGTGGCAGAAAGAGACTTCCTTATACACTGTTGATGGGAGCATGGACTTGAAACTAGAAAGAAGGCCAGGCATGGTGGTGCACACCTTTAATCCCAGCATTTGGGAAGGAGAGCCAGGCAGATCTTGCTGAGTTGGAGGCCAGCCTGGCCTACATAGCAAGTTCTAAGCCAGCTGGGGCTACAAGGTGAAACCCTATCTCAAAACCAACAAACCAAAACAAACAAAGAAGCAAACTAGAAACAGATCTACAGTATGAGTCAGCCATACTGCTCCTGGGCACATACCCAAGACCTTCACATCCTGCTACAGAGACACTTCCCATCCAGGTTCTTAGCTGCTCTATTCACAACAGCCAGGAAAAGAGATCAACCTAGATGTCCATGAACACATGAATAGATAAGAAAAATGTACTACATATACACAATGGAATTTTAGTCAGTTGTAAAAAAAAAACGGAATAATGAAATCTGCAGATAAATGGATGGAACTGGAAAAAAATCATCCTGAGTGAGGTAACCTAGGTCCAGAAAGACAAATACCCACGTTCTCTCTCATAGTTGGATCCTAGCTTCAAATCATTTGTTTTTGTGTGCAACTCTGCGCTCCAGTGGAAGCCAGGCAACTAGAGAGGGGTACAGGCTATCTCCTGTGAGATATAGGTCACGGAGGCCTCAGAAGCCCCCCAAGCAACACAAGCTATTGTCATTGACCCTGGTTACTCACCATAACTACATGGGAAGACCCTACTGCTGAAGACAATGGACCCTGGCTAAGCGACAGAGAAACCCATCTCAAACTGACCCGGAAACTGCCTCCCTGATGTCTGCTTTAAGTGCCTGAAGGAACTGAGGAGGCTGCTGGGAAAGAAAAGACTTCAATGAACCCAACCCTAATACTGAAATACTGATTAGCTAGACAAGATGATGTGCCTGGGGCCAGCAAGATGTGACTGGGGCCAGCAAGATGGCTCCACATGTAAAGGTGCTTGCTGCCAAGCCTGGTGACCCAAGTTCAGGCCCTGGGAGTCACATGGCGAAAGAGGAGAACCGACCTTTGTAAGTTGTGCTCTGACCTCCACCCACGCTATGACACATGCACACTAAAAAAGAGCCTTCATATGGTACTATGGTTTACACTTTATAGCTTTTCAACACGCTTCCCACACCAAGAAAGCAGATGGAAATACTTGTTTTTTCTTTAAAATGGAAAAGAAAAAGCAGTAAGACCTTTTGAAGACTCATTATGTATAACAGTTAATTATGTGAGACAGTTGTTAAAACACATAAAAATTACTTAAGCAATTAAGTGGGGAGAGGGGGAAAAAGTTGTTTCTGTTTATTTGTTTGTACGTTTTTGAGCTGGAGTTTCATTGAATAGCCCAGGTTGGCCTTGAACTCATAACCCTCCTGGCTCAGTCTCCCAGGAGCTAGAGTTACAAGCATACTCTATGATGCCTGACTTCATTCCAAAGTACTTTTCAGTGAAGGGGAAGCATTTCCTTTACAAGATATGAGCAATACCTTATTGTGACAACTGGTCCTTTCAGTTAGGTTAGGAGACTGCGGTCTGCTTCTGGGACTGGGCCATTCTTCCCCAATCAACGATGTCCGCAGGGAGACCTTGTTTAACTGTTGGATGTACAAGAAGAGCAGAAACTGCAGGGTGTCCACTGAAAGCTGTCCAGGAAATAAAGATGAACACACCTTAAAAATACACCTATCACTAGTTTACAATTCAGTATACAGTAAACTAGGGTTACATGGCTTCTTGATCTTAAAAACATCAAATTTAGAAATGGCTATCATTTGGTGCCCAGACAGAGGAATTTCTAAACTACGTAACTGGGGTCACTTCATAGAAAGCTATAGGAGATCTTTCTGAAAACCAATGTCCTTTCCAAAAGTACATTACAGGTGAAAAAGCAGCCTCAGTAATTCCAACAGCAAATGAACAGAAGCAAGGAGAAAAGAAGGAAGTTCAATAAAGCATGAAGGTTCACAGGCTGACCAAGAAAATCCAGGACACCAATCTAATAACTGAAGCGGGTATCCATGTGGCCACCAGAGCTACGAAGTTTCTTATGGATGTACATTTTGGAGGCAAATGGGCCTCAGGCTCTTGTAAAATTCTTAAAACGTTTGACTTAAAGAAAATGCTGGTCTGGTTGCACATCTATAATCCTGGCACTCAGCAAGCTAAGGAGGGAGGATCGTGAGTCTGAGTCCATCCTGCACTACACAGTGAGACCATTGAAAACAAACACAACTACATACGACCAAAACCAAAAGTCACTACTGTTCTGCTCTCATCCTATTTGAGGAAGGGTGTGGTTTGAAGCTCATGATTTTCACATTCCCATCCCAACACACACAGGAGTGAAACAGTGAAGTGACGTACCTGGGTCCACACTTAGACCCACCGCGATCTCTGGCTAAGATTTCTAACCCAGTGTGCTAGTTAGTCTTTGTCAACTTGACACAAGCTGGAGGACCGAGAGATTGTGACCTGTGGCCATGCCTGTGGGACATCTTTTTGATTAATGATTGATAGAAGACTGTCCAGCCCACCCTGAGTCATGTCCACCCTGGTAAGGTGGTCCTAGGTTGAATACAAAAGCGCACGCTGAGCAAGCTTGAGGAGAAAGCCAGCAAGCAACACCCTCTCTGGTCTCTGCTTCAGCTCCTGTCTCTAGGTGCCTGCTTGCGTTCCTGCCCTGGCTTTCCTGGATGGACTGTAACCTCTAAGCCAACAAACCCTTTCCTCTCCAAATTGGTTTTGATCTGTGTTTTAACATAGCAATAGAGAGCAACCCATACCCAAGAAGCTGAAAAACACAGATTCCCAGATCACCCAAATCCAGTCAACCAAGTGTCAACTATGAACTCATACATTTAAAAAAGTTAGAAAGCGTTTTATGTATCCAAGGCTGGCCTCTAATTTGCTATGTAGCCAGACGATCTTGAACTTCTGACCCTCCTGCCCCCACCTTCTTGGTGCTGCGGTTAGAGGCACGTACACCACATCCAGTTTATTCAATGTCAGGGAAGGCAATCCCAGGGACCTGGCAATGTGAGGCAAGCACTCTACCCACTAAACTAGCCCTCTCTTTACTCTCTTAAACTTTCTGCAGAGATGTAAGAAATAACGTAGATCCCCCACATGCTTCACCCAGCTTCCCATCTTTAAAACTAGACCAGGATCACAGCTAGGATCTCTACCTGAAACTGTCCAGAAAGAGAACATTCCCATCAACCAGAAGATCTCCTTCTTACCACCCTTCACCTCTCCCCTGCCTCTTGGCATCCATTTACCAATTCTTCATCTCAGTGTTTTAAGAAGATTACACACAAGGAATCACACTGAGGCAGGCAAGCACAGGAGCTAGCGTAGCTTGGGGCCTCCATTAGGTTGTGGGCACCCCCATCATGTAACAGCATACTTAGAGCCTGATTCCTTCACCTGACATACTATGCACACACAGCCTTCTCCAAACACTGTACCTAGCAAGCTCAGGACTCAAGTCCCACCTGTGCCAGGTTACTCATACTCCCATATCTGAACAATACTGTGTGCTTCCCTGCCCCGGCAACAACGAAATTTACAGTTTCTGTTCAAGCATGGCCCCAATGTATATAGGTATAAGGACTGGAAGGGCTGATCCAGCCTGAACTGGTTTTGGATATATGCAGAATAAGGGAAAATTGTGATCTCTAGAAACCCTTTAGGGAGAATCCTCTATTTACCATCTTATGCCTATGCGTAACTGGATAGTAAATCAGATGCATTGGATTAAAATCAGATGCACTGTGGGGAGGTACATATGCGGTAGGAAAAATGAATACATGATCCAATCTATCAATCAAAATGGAGACCCACCCTATCTCTAGCCCTTCCTTCTCTCATACTCCTAAGAAGAGCCTAGGCTACAGCCCAGGGCCGTTCAATGTCTTCAGTCCTGTGGCCTGCTGTCAGTCTTGACAATGTATCCCTCCTAATCTGCACTACTGCTCTGCTCAAATAAAATTACCTTGCCTCTTTAGTAAACCTGCAGGAGCCCTTATTTTCAATTCTTGGATAAAGAAACACCCAAGCTGGGCCCTGATCACCAGTAACAATAGGCTAACTAACAATTATTTCGATAGATTGGCTTCTTCACAGCATAAATTCCTTGATTTTATACAGCTAGTTTAACAATCATTACTGCTTCAGGCAGTCTCCCATGAGACAGTAAAGAGTCTTCCTTTTCCACTTTAATATCCATAGCAACCAGCAAAAACTATGTTACACAAGAAACACTCAGAAAACGTGGATGGTTCTTAACATTTTCTTCATCTTCGTGCCCAGGCACTACTCTACCTAGCATCTAACCACTGCAGTACCTCCACCTAGTGGTTGTGGGGAAAACTCCAGTTTCCAAAACTTTAGCTATTAGCCCATGGTGCCAACACTGGACAGATACTAAGTCGTTCTCTGCTCCCAGGGCACACATACAGGTGCCATTCATTTCCTAGTCTCTGCTGCAGTTAATATTAGGAGTTACTATGAGTAACAGTCCATGGAATGAAGATGAATTCATACCTGCCACTTCAAGACTGGCCCACAAAACTGAAGAAACAGAAACCAAAGATTCAGGTCCTATTTGGCAGGGCCAGGGCAACTGTACTTCTCTCTAACTGTTTGAGTCCCAGCTTTCCAGAGACCTATAGAGCCCTACCCATGGACAGGAACAAAACACATGCAAAGTAAGGCAGACACAGAAAGATAACTATGACTTCCTTTGTATGGAGTATTGTCTACTTTTGTTAGTATAATGAAATATGCATGGCAGGCTACTTTGTAAAAAGAGAAGTTACTTTGGCTCACAGTTCTGCAAGTACAAGGAATCCGTCTGGTGGTGGTCTTCTTCGGCCAGAGTCACAAAGTGGCCAGAGTGGAGTGGAATGCTATCTGTCAGTTCTAGCTCGCTCACAAATCCATCAATGTTAAGTCTACGCTAATGACCTTATCTAATCCTAATCACTCTCCAAAGGCCCCCATCTCTAAACACTGAAGTTAGATTAGGTTTGAGAGTGTGATTTTTTAATTTTATTAGCGAATACTCATTATATGAAGCAACAGGCTTTGTTATGACACTATCTTACACATGAATCATACGAACTAGTAATAGCTATAGACTTTCATTCTTTTACAGTTGAATAAAATTCCATTAGGTATATATACATTCTCTTTATTCATTTATCTATTGGTGGACAACTAGACTGATTCTGTGTTCTGACTACTAAGTAGTGTTTCAATAAACATGGATGTCAACCTTCTCTTGGTATGCTCACTTAAGACACCCTTGGGTACGCACTTTCCTGCTGGTTTCCATGGCGGCTGTTTCCATTCCATCAGCAGGACGTGAGAATTCCTCTTTTCCCACGTCCTCATCAGTGCTCCTTGTCACCTGTCATTACTACAGCCATTCCAACTGTGGTAAGCTGGATTCTCAAAGCACTGTGAATTTGCATTTCCCCAATGGCTAAAGACACTTAACATTTTCCTCATATATTTATTGCCACTTACATTTTTTTGGGACTTGTTATCCAATTCATTTACTCATGTATTGGCTGTGTTGTTCATTTGGTTGAATTTCCTCAGTTCTTTATAGATTCTAGTGATCAATTCCATGAGCTGTGTAGTCTGCATTTCTCAGTCTGTGACAGCCTCCTCACTCTTCTGAGTATTTCCTTCCCTATTGTGTTGTGTTAGATCTCACACAATCCCCAGCATCAATTCTTGAGCTTATGTCCTGTGCTCTGAGTCCTTTTCAGCAGGTCCTTGTCTGTGTCTGCACTTACGCTGGCCTCCTCTAACACTCCTGGAGTTTCAGGCATTTGATGCATTTTTCATTGGTTTTATTCAGAAAAGAGGGCCCACTGTTATTTTTCCACACACGGATATCCAGTTTCCTCGGTACCACTTATTGAAGACGATATCATTTCTCCCTGTGTTTTTGACGCCTCTGTTGAAGATCAGGTGGCTGTAGCCGTGCTTGGTTTTTCTCTGGGTCCTCTGTCTGTCTATTAGTCTACATGTTTGTTCTTGTTACTATGGTTCCTTACTAGAATTTGAGATCAGGTATTGTGGCATCTCCAGCCTTGCTTGTTAACCCAGAACTGCTTCAGCTATTCAGGGTCTTTTGTGCTTCTATATGAATTCTAAGATTTTTTTTTTTTTTCCTAGTACTGTAAAGAATGTCACAAAACTTTTGAGTGTATAGAACTTGTAGATCCCTTTTGGTAATATTGCCATTTTTTACAATATTACTCCTGTTAATCTGTGAGCATTGGTGCCCTTTCTATTTTCTGTGTCTTCTTCAATTTCCTTTTTCAGTGTTAAAAATGGTCATTGTAGAAGTCTTTCACTTCCTCTGGTAAGTTTACTCCAAGGTTGCTTGCTTGGGGTTTTCCCCTTACTTCTTTCTCAGCAAGCTTGTTCTTAGTATACAGAAAAACTATTGATTTGTACACATTGTTCTTGCTACTTTTCTGAGAATGTTTGTCTGGTGGAGTCATTAGGATCTTTTTATACATACTATATATGTAGTTTATTTATTTTTTACTTTGAGACTAAGCGCCCAGGCTAGACTTAAACTCACTCTGTAGCCCAGGCTGCCCTGAACCTGTGATCCCCCTGCCTGTTCAACAGCTGGGGTAACAGGCCTGTGCCATCAAATCTTGCTCAGACTAAGTCTGTGCCCCCTTAATCTCTCACAATGAGCATTAAAATCCAACACGGGATACTGTGGAAGACACTCCAAACACACCCAAACCACAGCACACACGAAATCTAACGAGTTAAGTCCACAGAAGCACAGAAGCACAGTGACTGTCAAATGCTAGAAGAGGGAACTAGGCAATGGTCAAAAGCTAACCAAGTCTCAATTGCACAGGTAATTTAGTTCTTCAGGTCTGTAATACAGCACCATGCCTCCGGCTAACAATATTGCAATAAATATACAAAGTTTTCTAAAAAGTTACAACTTATGTGTGCTTAATATATGCAGTAGTAAAATAATAATAATGGATGTAGGAGGGATTTAGGAAGGTGACAGATATGTCTGTGGCCTTTACAGTGGTGACTTCTTCACAGTAAAGACCTATTCTCAATCTCATTCTGAGGGGGAAAAGGCATCCATTTCCTCCCACTCTGTTGTTCTTCCCATCTGTGATAAGAACAGGCATGGTCTACAAAGAAGCAACTCTTCCCATTGCCAACCACAAACTGGAAGAGAGCCATAGCTCATGTGGCCTCTGTGAAAATAAGCAAGAAATCAACTGTTGTGACCGTAGGCCATTGCATTTCATTGTTTTATTTCATTGTTCCCCCTCAGCAAAGCCATTTAACACTAAGTGACTCCAAAATATAGAAACATGCGTCATTGCTTGGACAAGAGCCCAGAGATTCACCCTATCAAGTGCAGCCGTGTAGGAGTGTGGAACAAATGAGAAACAAGCTGTTACTGGCCTAAGCCGCTGTTACTATAATTAAACTACTGTATATAACTAACCTAGTCTGTGAAGTCATTCCTACCACAAGAATGAATCACACTCAAGTCCATTTCTGAACTTTAACGTGTGGCTGTTATACACACCAGTCATTCCTACTAGCTTATGGAGTCCCTGGCGGCAGAGATGCTGCTATGGTTTGGATGTAGTTTGTCCTCCAGTGAGTCATGAGTTGAAGCTGGACACCCAGAGTGGAAATGTGAGGAGATGGAGGACCTGCAGGAGATGGGGTCTAGCAGGAGGTCTTGCTGAGAGTGCTGTCCTTGGAGGAGACACAGTTCTCCCAGGACTCTTGAGTTAGCTCTTGGGAGTGGGCTGTGTCCGTACCCACCTAGAGATTTATGGATGGCAGAATTTACAAGTGATGAACTGGGGTGCCTGGCAGAAGAAATACTGACACAACAAAGCAGTCAAGCTGTCCCCGGGTTACCTTTTAACTGCACCAAGATGGGTGTAGAAACACCATCTAAGAATAGAATGCAAAATTTCAAAGGAAACAAAGCAAAAGGATGTGAAAGATTTGCAGGTCATCCAGCAAAAGAGCAAAGAAAAATCATGCAGGGGTGCATCCAGTAACCTTGCAAAAGAGATCAGCCTGGATAAAGTGAGGCCAGATGCATCAGGACAACAGGAAAGGGACCACAGAAGTCTGTGCGGCTGCTTCTCCAACACAGGCCAGGGGCTTAAAGGAAAGAACTGTTTCAGAGTGCGCTCCCTAAGTTCTCACTTTCTGCTCCCTGCTTTCCAGAAGAGCACTTGTTGGCCACCCTGGCTATGTTCAAGCAAGCCCAGGTACAGCTGGTAACATTAATGTCAGCTCTTAGTGTAACATATACTGTAGGCATGCACAACGCAAGAGCTATGGGGAGGCATGGCAGCTTCCACCCAGATTTCAAAGCAAAACTTAAGAGGCCACATAGAGGCCTGTCTTTGGGGTCCTGCTAAAGAGGGTCAATGCCCAATGAAACCGGAAGCATGAGATTACCATCAGGACTCTGCAACTGGGAACTACCGATCTACAGTGCCAACCTGGGAAAGCTGCAGTCATGAGACCCTAACTGAGAGCTGAAGTATGGGCTGAGCCTAGCAAAGACATAGAGGAAGAGCTCCGTGAGGCTTTAGGGGTACAGCTCCAACCCAAGACAAGAGAGTTTGGAGTTTCAACAACTTGAGTCTGTTCTGATGGTGTAAGGATGTGCTCTGGGCCAATACTACTTTTCTTTTTTCTTTTCTTTCCTTTTTCTTTTCTTTTGTTTTTTTTTTTTTTTTTTGGCTTTTCAAGACAGGGTTTCTCTTAACAGTCCTGGCTGTCCTGAAATTTGCTCTGTCGACCTGGCTGGCCTCGAACTTAAAGAGATCACCTGCCTCTGCCTCCTGAGTGCTGGAATTAATTAAAGGCCTGTGCTACCATGCCTGGCCAGTTAATACTTTCCCTTGGGGATGGAAGTATTTACCTACTCCATAGCCTGTCCCACTATATATTCTGAGTAGATAACTTGATTTTACAGCCTCACAACTGAAGAGTTTGCCTTGAATCTCAAATGAGACACTAGAGTTCTTAACTGAGGCTGGAATAAGTTAAGACTGTGGGACTATTTACGGAAGATGATTCTGTGAGCATATGAGCTGTGTGGAGCAAGAGACAGAGCAGAATGCTACGACTTGAATATGATTTGTCCATTCTGAAAATTCATGTTGAAATTTCATCCTCATGGTGAGGCACTAAAGGGTAAAAACAATGTGACTATAGTGTCGGGCGGAACTTAGGAGGTGATTAGGATTAAACAAAGATATCAGATCAGAGCCCTGTGATTCAATACTGGAAGCTTTGTAAGAGGAAGAGAGACTATTGTACACACACAGGAAAACAGTGTCTCTCACCATGTGATGCCCTCCTGTACTACTTCAGGTCTCTATCAGCAAGAATGGTACAGCCCAGTAGTTCTCAACCTTCCTGATGCTGCGACCCTTTAATACAGTTCCTCATGTTACGGTGACCCACAACCATAAAATTATTTTCACTGCTACATCGGAACTGTAACTTTGCTACTGTACGAATCGTATCTGTGTTTCCCAGTGATCTTAGGTGACCCCTGTTAAAGGGTTATCTGACTCCAAAGGGGTCGAGACCCACTGGTTAAGAACCACTGCTGTAGCCATATATGTGGCCTCTTGACCTTGGATCTCCAGAACTATGAGCCACAATAAAGCTCTTTTAAAACAGCCCCGTCTGTGGCATTACCATATTAGCAACAGAAAGTGGGCAAATTAATAAATACAGAGTCATAATAATCATTTAATTCTTTCACACAGCAGATATTATTTTAAAACAAGATAGAATGAGGTGGCTGACTAAAACTCAGGGGCCTCTACCTGTAACAGCTGCAGTTCACTAGCCCAAAGTACGTTTAAAGTCAATGGAAGAGCTGCCAATTCATGGTTCCTTCAGGAGTGGGTAACTATGGACTAATAAGTAAAAGGACTAATTCACTGATCACAGCTGGAAATGCTAACATTCAAATGGCACTTTAAAATCACAATGGCTAACAACCTAAAACCTCAAACTAGACTGTCAGTGCAAAAGTTAGGAATGGATTCTTTCTCAGAGTAACTACACACACATCAGCCATACCTGATTTAAGAATGGATTCTTTCTCAGAGTAACTACACACACATCAGCCCATACCTGATTGAAGAACGGATTCTTTCTCAGAGTAGCTACACACACATCAGCCATACCTGATTGAAGAATGGATTCTTTCTCAGAGTAGCTACACACACATCAGCCATACCTGATTTAAGAATGGATTCTTTCTCAGAGTAGCTACACACACATCAGCCCATACCTGATTTCTTTTCTTTTCCACTTCTTCTTCGGTCGTGCAGTTGGACAAAACTTCAGACCACTCCAGGCGCTCCTCGGGTGTCCTCACCGAAAGATTATCGAATATGTCAAAGTAGAGCCATGCCAGCTCCTTGGCCAGCTGCAGCTTTCCGCATGCAATGTGCCTCCATGTAGACCAGTACAGGCGTGGGTAGGCGCCTTCTGTGGCCCGAGTCCGCACATAGGAGGCTATCTTCCTGAGGTAGTGAAGACTGAATTTGGAGGGGGGTGGGGCTTGCAAGGCACCCACTATAAACGGTTCTGCTTTTACCCAGAGGAGAACTCCGGACTGATCCATAGTATCTCGGAAGTCATCAGGACAAAGCGGCTTCTTTGCATACCTACGAAACAAAGTTTCTTTACAGACATGAAACAAAGCTCATTCACCCCTTTTCTTGGAAAGTGATTCCCCCTTAACCATCTTTAAATGTGTTGTATCCTCAGTTTAACAGCAGCTCTGGCCCTCACCAAAAGCAAAATGGACTTTTGGTCAAATTCCATTGCAATCTATTTGAGAAAAAAACAAAACGGTGAGTTCATCATCATTCCAATTGTTTGAAATGGTTGTTTTAGGAAAGTATGTAAATGCACACAGTCTGGGTTATATTCCTGCCTGGAGAATGAGGAAAAGGAATGGTGTTGGGGGCGGGGGGGGGGGGTCCATCCTGTCATAGGGCACTATGCTGTACCCTGCTGGGAAACATCGGGAGAAATAAGTGGAATGAATGTTTACAGAAATATCAATTATACCTCGAAGACAGTTGGCTAATACCGATTTGGATATACAGGGCCAGCAAGATGGCTCAGGGACAAAGGATCTTGCCACCAAGCCTGGTGACCTGAGTTCAACCCCTAGGACTCACATGTTGAAGAGGGAAACCCATTTCTGAAGTTTATCTTCTAATCCCCACGGCTCCCCACACTCCAACTAACTAAATAAAAGTAATTAAAATTAAAAATTATCCTTAAAGATCTGAATATGAAGATTGACCATAAGGCCCAACACCAAACATTAACACCAGGTGCAGACAAGAACGTGGCTGTAAACACAGTCAAGGTAAGTGAAAGCATTAATGAATGAATTCTCTGCCATGTTGCGGTGCAGTCTAGCCACAGCGCTTCCAGAGTTGTTAAACACAGCAATATAATACCAGTGCAGGTCACTCAGGTTCCCACCACTAAAGGGAAATTAGCTGATGTCTTACGGTGCTTCCTTGTCTTTTTTCTGGATTGCATGCTGCTTTGGTTTTGAATGTTCGTGGTTATGGCACATATATAGAATTCTGAAGTATTTTCAAGGTATCTCAGAATTTCAAATGTACTACAGTTTACTTTTCAACACTTAACAGTTTCCAATTTTCATAAAAAGATGGCAAAATACTGATGATTGTTGACAGTGATGGACAGAGGGACCCATCTACCTCTTACTCTCCTTTATTTTTAAAATTCCTATTTTAAAAAGTTCAAACGTTTCAACTATTACATATAATGTCCTGATTATCTCTTTCTGCATCTTACGCACTATAAATTGCTTCCCAAGGAATTTTTAGATGTGCATTAAAAATGGCATTTCTGGAATTTCTGACATACAGCCCTTCCCAGGGCAACTATCAAACTACCTCATTGTCTAACCAAAACATCCATCTCACTGAGCACCCCTTGGCATCAACATCACCTGAAAAGAACTTTCCTTATGACCAATGAAAAACAGTGTATTATTGCTTTAAAAAAGAAGTAACTGGGCAGCAGAAATGGCTCAGTGGTGAAGAGCACTGCTCTTCCAAAGGACCTGAGTTCAATTCCCAGCATCCATATGGAGGCTCACAACCATCTGTAACTCCAGTCCTAGAGGATCCAACACCCTCCTCTGTGGGCACTACACGCACATGGTCACATGGTGCATAGTCATACACGCAGACAAAACATCTATACACATAAAATAAACATATATGAATATAAAATAAACATATATATGTATGTGTGTATATTTATATTTATATTCCTATTTGACGGAGCACTTATGTACCCCGCAGGGAGTTTATGTGGGAAGCAGGAAGCTAAAAGCGGCATCTTTCACCTCCTTTCATTCACACAATCCCCTGCATTTCCCTCACTTCAGACAAGAATCACTGACAAGTTAGGGGACTTGTCTAGAATCATGTTTAGTTGGCACACTCTGGTTTAGGGTTCTGGTCTGCTTTGAGAACTTCATGGCTACAACTTTGGGAAGTCGTACAGGGAGAAATTCTAAAAATTAGAAGAGAACGACAGCCCTTGGACAGGAGGCCTTTAAACACCACAGAGAGGTCCACTCAAACGATGGCTATGGGGAGGTAACGTCTACGGCGGTCCGGTCCGATCCAGGAATGACTGAGTACAGCACTGTGAGGAAACCCCGGGTTTTCTCCGGAACGGAAACAGGGTGTCTTCGAGGCAACAGGTGCCTGATGTTGCCGACCCGTTACCGTGACTCGCTCACCAGGGGCAGTTGGTGGGCACAAACCCGGGGGTGGGGGAGTGGGTATGGGGTGGGGGGCTGCTACCTGGGCGGTGCTGCCTCGGGCGGGCAGGGCAAGGGCCCGGGACGCTCCCCGAGGTCCGCCACCCGCCGAGGTCCCGCGTGGAGACGGAATAGCCAAGGGCGCGGACCGAGTCGGGCTCCGGGGCAGCCAAGCCACCCTCCCCGGAGGCCGCTGGACAGTTACCCACGCAGCACTCACCACCACCCCTCTCCGCGCCCCGCTGCCACCGCCGCGCACTGCGCAAGCGCCAGGCCTCCCACAGAGCCCTGGCGGACCGCGGGTGGCTAGAGCGACTGAAGCAAACAGGTTCCCGGACTGGGGACTTTCTGGCGCTGCGCCCTTGAGCCCGAGGGTGGGAACTGTGGTCCTCCCCTGCGGCTGGTGAAGTTAACGCGCTGTAACGGGTAATTACAACGCTTAGGGCATTTTGAGCTACTCGGGCGGGCTCGTGTCCTCTCAAGCGCTCCCGTAAACTAAATCGAGGCGTGGAAAGGAGAACTCAGCAGTCTTACCCAGCAAGAAGCAGAAGGAGGGTCAGATCCTTTGGGAACGAAGTGAGAGCCGTGGCTTGAACTCCTTAATTCTGCTAACCTTCCAGCCAAGCTACAGCCTCTTCAGGAAGCTTTTTAGATTCCACCCAGAAGACAGGCAAGGAAGAAAACTTCCTCTTACTTGGCTTTTAATATTCCCGCTTTCCTAGTTCTTTACAGCTTCTCTAGGTGAGATAGTAGACCATAAAAAGTAATAGTCCTGCTGGGCACTGGCGGTGCACGCCTTTAATCCCAGCACTCCAGAGGCAGAAGCAGGAGGATCTCTGAGTTCAAGGCCAGCCTGGTCTACAGAATGAGTTCCAAGACAGCCAGAGCTACACAGAGAAACCCTGTCTCAAAAACAAAAACAAAAACAAACCAACAAAAGCAACAGTCCCTCTTAGGTAAGTCCTCTCCTCCCAGTGAGAGAGGGGCCACAGCCTAAAACAGAGGGCTTCTGAAAACCGCACAGTACTCTCAGAAGCAAACATTTTTTAAGGGGAAGGGATATACCGTGTGTGGTTGTTAATTTTTGTTAACTTGACACAAACTGAGGCCATCTGGGAAGAGGGAATCTAAATCGAAGAACTGCCTCCATCACACTGGACATGTCCATGGGGGCATTTTCTTGACTAATGACTGATACATGAGGGTCCAGCCCAATATGAGCGGTGCCATCCCTGGACAGGTGGACCTGGATGGTATAAGAAAGCAGGCTGAGCAAGCCATTGGAAGCAAGCCTGTAAGCGTCCTCCATGGTCTCTGCTTTGGCTCCTGGCTTGCGTTATCCGTTGTGTTCCATCCATATAAGTCATATAAGCCCTTCCCTCCCTGAGTTGTCCTAGTGTTTATTTACCAAAGCAACTCTGCCCCAAACACTCTGAGAACCTGGAACAAATGTCCTAAGACTATGCTGAAACCTCAACAGCAGAGTTCCTCTAGACTGCTGGGAAGGTCTTTGCAACAAAGCCTATTCAGCAAGTGGCAAACTTAGGTGGAGCCAGAGTCGGCCTGGTTTCAAGCAGTGTACAGCATCAGGAAGGACCTGCCAGTATCTGCCACTTGCTTCATGAGGATAGACCCAGCTCTGTGATAAGAACAGCATTCACAACCTGACCCCTGAATTCAGGACTGCCCAGAAGTCTGCCCACATTTGTGACTCCTCCTGGGAAGGACAGACAGCCAACTGACAGGATCAGTTGTGGCCCAACCTTGCAAATGACTGTCTATAGGTGTGCATGGCATCTGAGAACCTAGGAAGGGACACAGAGTCCAGGCTGACAACATCAATAGTCAAGAGATGACGTTCGGTGGGCACCTTGCCCAGCTCCCCCTCCCCCATTTACATTTATCCCTTTATTCAATATTCAACAACCCAGTGTTCTTTGTTCCCGTCCTGTCTTTTTTTTTTTCTCTCTCTCTCTCTCTCTTCCTTTCTCACTTTTATTTTGATATGCTTTCTCAAAGAACACAGGCTGGCCTGTTTGGTGGGGTCCCCAGTCTCCTGAGAGTGCGGACTATTTAAGGTTATGTGACTACATTTCTTTACCTCTCTCTTTTCATTCCATCTTTAGCCTGAACAGCATCCTCTCCCCTCTTGTACCCACTGCTCACTCATTCTATTTACTTTTCCCTCCTCTATTTTTTAATCAACCCAGCACTAATCATAACTACTAGTTGTGGACTGCTGTCCTCTAAGCATGGTGTGGCTGGTGGTCTCTAAACTCTCATCAGCAGAGTTCATTTGCAGAAGACCTGTACAAGATCGGGTCCATAGGTGTTCTCCGATGGAGGGTGCAGAGGCTCCTGAGGCCTGCCCCTCCCTGAGGATAGGCAGTTAATGGTTGGAAAGCATGGAAAGGCTCAAGTCTAGTCCTCTCTGAAGACAGACAGGCAGTGAACACTTGCTGAGAGGGAGAGAGATTTCCCTCAAGATGCAGTCTTCTGTAAGTTGCCCATGCTCCTGTTCAAACCCCTCACTCATGTTCCCATAAACTTACTGGTTATCATGCTAGACTTGTATACAGTTGTTTTGTGTCATTGGTGGTGGTGGTGGTGGTGGTGGTGGTGGTGTACTGTTGGTGCCCTATCTGGCATAAACAGACATCTATCCATGCTCCCAGAAAAGTTCACACAATACTTGTTGCCCAAACCTTCGGCACAACAGAACCAAAGATGACATTGTGAGGAGCATCTGCACTGTCTTTGAAGCTGGCTCTTTGAGGGTGGAGACTCCACCTGGACAACCCTTCCAAATGTGGCACAGGATGGCATGTCTTCCAGGATATATGCTGTGGGTAAAAGACATACCACTAAATCTGCTGTGTCTGATGGGTGGGCAGGGTGGATCTCAAGATCTTCCTCAATGATGTATGGAGTGGCATGCCATCTTGACACATGGGGTCCACTTGTGTATGGAGACAATCCCAAAATGGCTGATGGGTTAGAGAATATACTACAGTCCCTCCATGTAGCATGTATGGGACAGGGCTTTAAGCAAACTGTAGCCTAGCCCCTTATCTAGACAATAAGACATGCACTGGGGTTGAGCTGTCTCCCCAGAAAAATTACCGTCAAAAGAATTACAAGAAAAAGGCATGCAGATGATATCCACACTCCCCTCTGAACTGGCAGGAAAGGGGGCAGTGAGAGATGACGAGATGGAGGTGTTGGCTTGACACTTCTCATGGTGGCGGGGAAGGGGTAGAGTGCATATTCAATCTGTAGTAAATAGCTGCCTTAGTCGGTTTCTATTGCTGTGAACAATGTAACTCCTATAACGGAGAGCATTTAACTGGGGCTTGCTTACGGTTTCAGAGGTTTAGTCCACTGTCATGGTAGGGAGAAGAGCACCACACAGGCAGATATGGTGCTGGAGAAGGAGCTGAGAATTCTACATCCAGAACCACAGGCAGCAGGGAGAGAGCTGCTGGTCCTGGCTTGGTTTCAAAACCCATCCTCAGTGACACATTTCCTCCAACAAGTCTACACTTATTCGAACAAGGCCACACCTCCTTATCCCTCCCATGTAGTGCTACTCCCTTGATGACTAAGTACTCAAACATATAAGCCTATGGGCCATTCATCTTCAAAGCACCACATTCCACTCCCTGACCCCCCTCCCATCGGCCTGTAGCCATATCATAATGCAAAAATGCATTCAGTCCAACTTCAAAAGTCCCCACAGTCTATCAGTCTCAATAATGTTTAAAAGTTCAAAGTCTCTTCTGAGACTCATGGCAGTCTCCTAACTGAATGAAAGGTGAAAGGTGCCGCTTTTAACATTCTGCTCCCACATAAACTTCAACATACAGTGTGGCACAGGATATACATTACCAGTCCAAAATGGAGGAAAGGGAGCATAGTGAGGAGATACTATACCAAAGCAAGACCGAAAACCAGCAAGGAAAACTCCAAATACTGCATTTCCCTGTTTGATGTCAAAGTGCTCTTCAGATCTCCAACTCCGTTCAGCTTTGCTGACTGCAACACACTTCTTTCTCTTGAGCTGGTTCTACTCCCTGTTAGCAGCCCTCCTCAGCAAGTATCGCAGACTCTGGCATCTATCTCCAATGTCTTAGGTTCCTCCAACGCAATCCAGGCTTCACCTTCACAGCTTCACACAATGTCCTCTCTGGGCCTCCATGCAGGGACACCCTGACACGTCTGACCTCAGCAGCTTTCCTTAGTCACGTAGGTACAGTCCACAACCCGCTTCTTGTATCATTGATTCTAAAGCCAGAACCACATGGCTGAAGCTGCCAAGTTCTGCTGGGGCTGAAACATAGCCCCTTCCTTCAATTACATTTTCATCAGCTTTCTGTTTTTGGTGGTTTCCTTTACTACTTAAGCTCTTCTTTAATTCCTTTCCACAATTCTTTTCCACAAGTTGGAAGCTTAGCTGGGTGGGGTCCTGCCCTGAGGTCACCACTCCCTTTATTCCATTGATCATCAGGCTTTTCTTTAAACTACCTTCCTGAGCACTGAACTTAGCTCCATTACACATCTTGGTGCTCCTTTCCACCTGAACTGTACATTTTGTGTTTTTCCTTGCTCAGCTTGCTCCTTTTCATTATAGACCTGCATAAATGTGACCACTAACAACCATACAACAGTCAATACGAGGCTGTCTTGAAATCTCTGCCAATGTCATTAATCCAAAACTCTTCAATTTAGCCTCAGGCAGATTCTCTGGACAAGGTCAAAAAAGGCAGCCACATTCTTTGCCAAAATATCACAAGAATGATCTCTATGCCACTTCCTAATAGTCTTCTCCTCTGAAACTTCTTGGGCTGGACCCCCCAGTTCAAATCTCCCTCAGCACTGTCTTCCACGCTCCAACCAGGATGGCCCATTAAATAGCCCCCCTTAACACACTCAACCGCTTTCCTAATCCAAAGTCCACATTCTGCCAACATACATCAGGATCAGGCCTGTCACAGCTCCCAGGTAACAACTTCTGACTTAGTCCCCACACAGCCCCTCATGGGATTCCAAAACTTGGAACCCACAGTAAGTGAACACTGAGGATGAGATCAGGTCCAGCCTTTAATACTCAAAGGAAAATTCATAGTATGGTATACAGATGGAGGCCTTAGTAATGGTCCAATACAAGAAACTACGATAATCAGGGAATAGTCTGTCACTCAACTGTTTGAACTGGGAATGGCTTTTTAAGCGTGTGTGTGTGTGTGTGTGTGTGTGTGTGTGTGTGTGTGTACACACAGGTATGGTGCCTGCTGTTTCTCAATACTGCTTCCTGAGTATAGATGCAATGTGGTCAGCCACCTCCCTGCTCCTGCTGCCATGCATTCCCGGAAATGACAGACTATGCTTTTGGAACTGTGAGCCAAAATAAACCTTTTCTCCCTACATTGTTTTTAGTTTATTTGTTTGTTTGTTTGGTTGGTTTGGTTTGGTTTTTTGCAGGGTATTTTTATCACAATAACAGAAGAGAAACTAATACAGGAAATGGTACCAAGAAGTGGAGTCACTGCTGCGGTACACCTGACCACGTAGCCTTTAGGCTCTCGTTTTGTGGAATGTTAAAGTTTCAGAACTCCAGGCTGGAAAAGCATTGAATGCTGGAAACAGAATGGAGTAAGTCATTGAGTGGAGGCTGGAAGACAGCTACGCTGAGAGATCAAGACAGTGGAGCCTTGTCCGTGACGCTCATGAGGGAACAAGGCTTCTATCAGGACCTGGACTAGGGGCCGTTAGTGTGATGGTTTGCCACCGACCCTGGCTGCCTTCTGCTCCTTTCCTAAGAATTTGAGTAAGCCTGACTCTAAAATAGACTAAAACGTCAAGACAGCGTAACACTGAACCTGGTGCGTGGTTATTACTGATTACTCGGATGCGGGGCTGAAGGAATGAGATGTGCAGTCTGGAGGAAAGTGCTCTACTACAACAATGGCTGTCTCCTGACTGCAGTCCAAGAATCCCGCAGTTATTCAGTCCATGAAGATGGATGTCTCAGCTGGTCTTCGGTGTATGTTGCAATCTTGAAGAAATAGGCTCCAATGAAATAGTTCTCAACCTTCCTAATATGCTGTGACCCTTTAATACACTTCCTCATGTTCTGGTGATTCCCCAACCTTAAAATTATCTTTGTTGCTACTTCATAACTAATTTTGCTACTGTTTGAATCATAATGTAAGTATCTGATATAAGGGACATCTTATATAAGACCCCCAGGGGTCACGACCCACATGTTGAGAACCACTGGAATGCCTCAGCAGGTCATAGGAACTTGCCAATGAGGGCAAGCAGGCAAAACTTCTTTCCATGTCTTTTTTATAGGCTGCCACTAGATGTAGCCTAGCTTTAGAATGGGTTTTCCTACTTCAAATGATCCAATCAAGGAAAGAAAAAAAAAAAATCCCTTAGAGGGGCCCAGCTGCTTGAGTTTTAAATTAATTCCAGACACAGCCAAGTTGACAACCAAGAATTGCCATCACACCAAGGGAAAATATGCCCATCCCCCCCCTTGGCCTTAGAGCCAGTCTGAGCCCCCCCCCCCCCGCCCCCGGCCCCCATGCCTGCAGGAGGTAGGGAGATGCATGGTGGTCTAAGACAGTGCACCAGGATGAGGAGAGAGGGCTTGTGGAGTATGAATGTGGATTGTGGGGGACAAACTGAAGTATGACTTCCCATCCAGACTACTGTACCCAATATTTTGAGGAAAGAATTAGTATAAATATTGAACTATTTTTATGCTGTATTGGACCTTGCTAACATTTTTCTCTAGTGTCCCCTTAGCTGCTGACCCCTGGTTGGATCATGGGTGGCGGGCCTTCAGTGATCCTGACTACCCTCTGCAAAAAGATTTCACTTCACGGGTAATTCAGTGCTAGCCTCTGAGTGTTTACCAACTTAGAAAAGAATCTGAAAGACACATGCACACCGAGAGAAGGATAGGAAATGAGCTCACATAGGATGCCTGGCTAGACATGGCTGTGAAATTCTTGGGAACTTGACAATTGGATGAAGTTACAGAGGACACACAAGTGAATGAGAGAATTCTCCAACAAGCCTGTGCCTGTGTTAAGGCAATAGTTTGAATAATATTGGTGGGAAAAGATATCCCCAGATGCCATAGGGTTACTAATGAAAATTCTAAAACCAGGGATAGACCACCTTCCTAAGAGATGCTGGCCAAGGAGCCTCGGAGGACCCCCACAAACAATACAAGCTATCACCATTGCTATCGGCTGCCTGCAGAACTAGACGTAAAAACCCTATTGGAGAAGACATCACTGTGGTTGCAGGACACGGAGAAAACAAGCTGAGATTAAGCTGGAAGCTTCCTCCTTGTTGCTAGTTTTCACAGTGCCGAAAGGTGCTGTGTTAAGCTGAAAATTACTACCAACCGTCTTACCTATCAACAGGCCTTCTGGTAGAGTAGTAGCATGACTGTTGTAGATAAAACCAACCACTTGTCATTAGATTTAAGGCCCACTCCACAGAAAGAAAAGGAAAACATTCATGTCTGGTGCTGTAAACCCAGTGCTTAAAGCTGGCAAAAGCTTGTGGCCAGGGAGATCATGGGCCCTAGTGGGGAAGCCACTGGGCTTGGTTTACTAAATGAACATGATGTGCTGGTCAAACCGCCTTTTACATGTATGTGTTTATTCTCAGATTATTGCTGCTCTCATCTTTGGACCACAAAGCTTCTTTTAGCTGTGGGCAATAGTTCTGTAGAAACTTAAAAATGGCCAAAGTAGAAAAGTGTGACTGCTGTATGCTCAGCCCTAAATGGGCCATCTCTATTACCTATATCTATATCTGTATGCTCAGCCCTAAATGGGCCATCTCTATTACCTATATCT
>CABHPH010137085.1:0-25283 GCA_902168325.1 Peromyscus nudipes
TGTCATGTATTTGGTTTTTAGCTGCTTCTAGCGCTTTCCATATCGTTAACTTCGTTAAATCCTTAGTCCTGCCCGTGGTTGACTTAAGGAGACATACAGTATGAGGCATGTTCTTTGTACATGTAGACCTAATGTCTGATTTTCCTTCTTGAAAGAAGTATAATTGCTTTACAATGGAAACTAGAATTTGGATTAGTAATACTACATACATAGAACGTATGATTTATATATGTAAATACAGTGACACTTAACTATACACACACCACATAGTTATGTAGTTATCCTTGAATGATATCCTTGGTGTGCTTTTCGCACCTTGCCAAAGAGCTGTTAGATAGATACATACATAGTGCTTAGAATAGTAATGCCATTATATAAATTAGCATGGTTAAATTTTGTGAAGTATGTAATCAATTCAACTTACAGTGCACACAAAAATAGTATTATGTAATCTCAGCAAAGTATAGTACGTCAATTGGTTAACAAAAGTAAAATATTCCTTTACCTCTTTACCTGTGTTCTTTGACAGTATATGCATCAGACTTTCAGCTAATCCTTATTATATAAAGGTGATTTATAGATTGAATGTTGAGTCTGTTGTTTTATAGCTTACAAACATAAATTCAGTGGTCACTGCCTAGGATGCAATTCATGTGTTGGGAGGTAGTGTCTGAAAAGGGATCAAAGGATTATTTGAGTGTTTAATTAAGGAAATGGGAAATAAACCTTGGTGTTGACGCAGTCTATTGGCCAACACAAACTGATCCCCAAGAGCTCTGTTTTTCCACCAAGTTTTAAACTTGGCATATATTTTCATACTCTGAAACTTTGAATCTGGTTGACAAGTAAAGATGATCGCTTTTAAAGCTTGTAATTCTTTGTGTGTGTTTGGGGAGTGTGTGTGGTGTGCTGGTGTTTGTAAAACAAGGTTTCACTACATAATCTCTGCCTCTTCTACAATTCACTGTACAGAAGAGGCTGACCTGGAACTTGTAGTGATCCCTTCGTGCCTGTGACTCTTGAGTGCTGTGGTTAGTGGGGTGCACCATCACACTACACTCTCTAATCTTTTTTTTTTTTTTTAATAAACTAGACAAATTGAAAGTGAGAAAAATTTTAGCAGCACACATGGGAGAGACCCAGGAACTTTCACCAACCACAGACTATTTGGTACTTTTTTTTTTTTAATGAGGGCTTGCAAGGATAGCTCAGCCAGTAAAGGCACTTGCCACCAAGACTGGCACCCTAGACCCACAAGGTGGAGGGAGGGAACCGTGTCCTAAGTTCCTTATATATGCATAGTATGTACATACACACACTAAATAAGTAATTAAAAAACTTAAAAATAAAATAAAACATTTATTGGTCCAGAAAATGACTATTCAAAAGTATTCAAGCCTGTCTTTGGAAGGAAGAAAATGTGATTTTAAAAAATATTTATATGAGAAACACCATTGATAAAGTGGTGGTCTAGGGGCTGCCAGTACATCTGCCCATTGGCCATTCCTGGACTAGTATCTTTAATGTAGCAGTGAGAGTGACAGTGACTATTTGGTGGTCTCAAAAAACAAAACAAAACAAAAATATTTATATATGGCTTTGATTTTTTAAAATGTTGATTTTTATAATGGGGGAAATTAAAACAATGAACTGGAGTAGCCCTGTAAGAGTTACAATTTGACCTGTTATATTTAAATAACCCTATGTGTACCACTTACAAAAAGCCAGCAAACAGAAGTAAACATAGCAGTTACACAGTTGTGTTTTTCCAAGAATGATACTTGATCCAGTTGATAGGAAATTATGGTGGTTTCTTACCTGTTTCTTGATATTTCTGGGAAGGATTGTTCAATGGTAACCTGGTCAAAAAGAGCTCAGTATTTCCGACATCGTTCCTCCCTTGCTAAATACTTTCCCAGCTCATGATTATTTTACCTCTGCTTCTCAAGTCATGGAATTGCAGGTGCCTGCGACTTTGCCAGTTCCCCTTTGAAACAACTTTTCTAAAGGCAGAGGAAAGGGAAAGACAAAACATGCCCTTCTTTTCCCCACTCATCTGACCAAAAGTAGAAAACATGAAATTCCTGAAACACTGTTAAAACAAAGCAGAAAGAAATCTCAGGAGAGAGGTTAAGTGGTGTATTTAAATCTAAACGTTAATTGCTACTGTTTAGGATAATCACGTGGCGCCAACATGAAGTTATTTTTTGATGAGTCTCTGTCTTTGTTTCACTGAAATTTGTACCTCATGTATTTTAGAAGAGTATGATTGGGCCTTGCTTTAAGAAGGTAAATTTTTTGATGTAACTTTGAAACTAAAGATCTCATGCTTGAAGCCCTTTTTGATTTTCCCATCAGATGCAATGAGTTAAGAAAGTTAAGATTTGAAAATATATGTGATTTTCCAAAAATAATTTTCAAACTAAAATTCATGCTTTGTGTGCTTTGTTTAGCTTGCAGACAAAAGGTAACAACACTCTCTTTTCTTCAACGACCAGACCTTCCAAGTCTGGCTTATAAGAAGCTAAAAGGCAAAAGCCCAGGAATTATCTTCATCCCTGGCTATCTTTCTGATATGAATGGTATAAAGGCACTGGCAATTGAGGAGTTTTGCAAATCTCTAGGTCACGGCTATATAAGGTAGGAACAATACATTTCAGAGAATATATTACCATTTAGCATTGTAATAGAGCCAACTGAAGTAAATGCCAGCATTTTAATAGATGAATTTATTTTACTAATGTACAGACTTTGATCTTGTGGTTTAGGGTCTTTAAGGTCTTTGTACCATGCTGGCTAGATTGGCAAGAAAGGTAACTAGCAACTAAGTTCTTTAGCTACAGTAGTCTGTGTGGCAAAAACGTATAAACTCAGTGGGTTTCTTGTAATCACTTGTGATTATGGGTTTTTTACTGAAGACATAGGACTTACTTGATCACTGTTTATTACTTTTTAAAATAGTATTTAGGGCTGAGAGTATAGCTCAGCAGTAGAGCATATGTTTAGCACAATCCTGGATTCAATCCCTAGCACAACTCACACACAAAATACTGTTTTTAAAAGTAATATAATATTGTAAGATTGATACTGTATATTTTGCATTTCTGTTTTCTTTCTCCTTTCCTTATATATGAATGTGTGTGATCGTAAACAAGGATAGGTGGTATTTAGTTAAAACTTAATTTTATATTTGTTCCTTTTCACTCAGATATTTTAATAGAAATGTATTCATGTAACAGAAATTGTTAGGTTTATCAAATTTTTTGATATTTTAATTTTAAGAAGGGAATATAGTTTAGTGGGAAAAATATTGGTGTAGAATTGAAGAACTAAGGATTGAAGACAGAATTCTTTCAGTAACTGATGCAACAAGTCAGTAATACACAGTAGACACAAGTTTGTCATCCAATAAAAGAAGAGTGGACTAAAGATAATTTCTGAGTTCTTTTCTAGCACTAATAACCTGAAAAATCTATTCATCTAAATGTTAAGAATAGTTTCACTAATACTCATTCAATAGTTCTAGAAAATACAGCTATATATAAACTTTCAGGTATTATCTGTTTAGTATATTTGCAGAAATTATGTCATTAAGGTGGATTTAGTCTAATTCCTTTTGTCAGACTAGCAAAACTATTTATTTTCATTCTCAGAACTATTTAAAATCTCTTGACTTAACTTGCTTTGAAGACTAGAGCTGAATAATATATTAAGAATTATAAAACATTGTACTTGCCCTTAAGCGAGGGGTGAAAATACATACAGGCATTATTAGGCAGAAGTACTCATCAGAATGTGATTCAAAAGAGGAGAAATTACATAAGGTGAGAGACACTGAGAAGGGAAATGGATGGACAAGACTTTACAAAGGAACTCTGGAAAAAATAAAGATGTGGGTAGAAGGGCAGTTCTCTCTATGGAGAGAGACCACTGAGGAGAACATTCATAAAGATCAGAAATATTGCTAGTTATTGCTTTTTTGTCTGAAAAATGATTTAATAAAGAAGTCAGCATTTTAGGACTGGAGAGATGTCTCAGTGAGTAAAGCACTTTCTGTGTATGTGAGGGTCAGAGCTGGGATCTCAGTCCAGCCCATGTAAAAGTGGAGTGGATGTAGCAGCCCACCTGTAATCCCAGCATTTGGGAGGCAGAGAAAGGGAGTCGCCTAAGCAAGCTGGTTAGCCAGACTAGTTGCAACAGTGAACCTCAGGGTCAGTGGGAGACCCTGCCTCAGTGTATAAGGTGGAGAGTGGTCAAGGAAGATATTGGATATCAGCCTCTGGCCCCTAAAAACATGTGTACATGTACCCGTGTACCACATAAATACATGCACCCCTTCACATGGGAACACATTCACACATGCAGCAAAACACACATAAAAATAGAAATCACCATTTTACTAGTTCTTGAATTTCATTTGAGACTGAGCTATAGCCAATTCCAGGCATAGTGTAGTTTTCTGCATATTGGATACTATATAAACATGCATTTATAAACAATAGCCCTTTCACTATAGGCTCGTCAATCAAGTTCTTTTTGTGTAGTATTGTAATAGTGGTGAGTGTAGCAGCCTTCCCAATTGAGTGTATGTGTACATGATCATGTGTGAGCATGACTGCATGCATGGGTGCATGCATGTGGAAGCCAGGAGACAACCTTGGTTGTGAGTTTTCAGGAGTCATCCACCTTTTGAGAAACAAGGTTTCTCTCATTGGTTTGAAGCTTGTCAAGTAGGCTAGACTAGCTGACCAGAGAGCCCCTGGGATCCACCTGTCTCTGCCTCTCCATCACAGGTACTGAATGAGAAAAGTTCACCAAATAAATTGATATGATTAAAGAATGACTAGAAGTTCGATGTGGAGTTTTCTACACAGTGGAATAGCTTGCAAAAGCTCATAGTTACAAAGGGGGTTGGCCAGGAATTGGGAGTAGTTCAGAATGACTGGGGATTTTGATAATTTGTGGATATGATAGGATACTTCATAATTTATTGAATTGGAACCTTGAAAGAAAGGTAAAATTCAGAGATTAGACAGACTTTGAGCTTGGATCCCTAGGAAAATTTAGAAGGAGGAGTTCATGATAAAGCTGATTCTAGTCCTTAGTAGCCGTAAGTGCTATGAAGAAAATAAAGCAGTAATAGTACAGAGCTGCGAAAGAAGCACAGTCTTATCATGTGAATGGTCAGCCAGCTCTTCATGAGATCCAGTGTTTGAGCAAAGGACTGAATGAGGTGAGGTGTAGCTAATGGATCTCTGGAGATAGAAGTATGCCAAGTAGAAATGAAAGTTCACGATGCAGGAATAAGGGTGGTGCATACCTTTAACTTCAAGAATGAAAGTGAGAATTCATTTGGGAGGGAAAGAGATCTCTAATAAATGAGGTCAGAGTGGGAGGGAAGTATGGTAAGGGCTTTGAGTTTTATTAAATGTACAAAGCATGTGTGATACGGTATTTCATTTGAAAGGATCCTTCTGACTACTCTGGGAATAGGCTGTGAGGATGAAATACAGAAATAACAAGAGACTTAGAAGACTCCTGTGTTGGTCTAGTTGAGATGGTAACTTGGACCAAGGGTAGCAGTGGAACATGTAAGAAAGTGATTGACATGAGAGGTACTTGGAAGTTAAGCCAGTAGGATTTACTAAAATACATGTTGAGTGATGTCTTACTGTAGGTTAGGCATTGTAGTAATGAAGAATGTCCTGCTTTGCTTTGAAAATAAAAGAAGCAAGCATGGACATATTTCCACAAACATTTAGGTATAAATATATATTTCCCAGCCAGGCGTTGGTGGCGCACGCCTTTAATCCCAGCACTCGGGTGGCAGAGCTAGGCGGATCCCTGTGAGTTCGAGGCCAGCCTGGTCTCCAAAGCGAGTTCCAGGAAAGGCGCAAAGCTACACAGAGAAACCCTGTCTCGAAAAAACCACACACACAAAAAAAGATACCTTTAAAAATATATATATATTTCCCTTCTTCCAGGTTTGACTACTCAGGAATTGGAAATTCAGATGGTAACTTAGTGGAATGCACAGTGGGGAAATGGAGAAAGGATGTACTTTCTATACTTGATGATGTAGCTGAAGGACCACAGGTAACGGTTTTGTTAAGAAGAATGATTTTGACTCAAGCAATGTTTGATTTGTTTCTTTAGGTATGCCATTTGATGATATTTTGTCAATTTTGATCATTTTGATTTTGATGAACAATTTTGATTTAAATTGTTCAACTTTTACTTTCTAATAAGCAGTAAGCACTTCTCATTGAACAAAGTTCGTTTTCATAGCTCTATATTATAGACATAATGGCTTTGCAAAAGTTGTATTGGGAGGCAGAGGCAGGTGGATCTCTGAGTTCGAGGCCAGCCTGGACTACAAAGCAAGTTCCAGCACAGCCAGGAACAGAGGAGAAAAAAACAAGTTATAATTGAATTTGACTTTGTGTTACGTGTTAAAAGTCTAGGAGTCTAGGATCCACATGGATATAAAAAATGCAAAGTCCATACATTTCTCTTAAAGCATTCTCTTTATAGCCAAGTATGGGAATCCTCTTTAAAGCCATACATGTTTGTTTGCAGATACTGGTCGGATCTAGCTTTGGAGGATGGCTCATGCTGCATGCTGCAGTTGCACGGCCTGAAAAGGTCGTAGCTCTTATTGGTATAGCGACTGCTGCAGATGACCTGGTGACACAGTTCCGTTCACTCCCTGTTGAGGTGAGTCACATTCCATTTGGCAACCCCAGTGAATGCTTCCCAACATTCTCCCTGTACTTGTGCACCCACTGGCTCTGACTGATTACAGTGGCCCGTCTTGTCTTTGCTGCCCTTTTGTGCAGTCTCTTGTTTTAAGGTTTCCTTTTCTCATGGCTCCTTGTATACATCCTGCCAAATACATGAGACACGTCAATGAAGTTATGGAGTTCCCAGGGTCCAGGGGCTCAGATAAGTCCGGCGTGGGATCTGAGGGGGAAAAAAAAAAATCTACGTACACTATGTTCTTATGTCTGTTAATTTTATTCCTCTAAGACAAAATTCTGTCAAGTCAGCTGTAGCTCCACCAGGCATTCAAGGCAGGAATAACTAGACATACCAAGCTCTTTATCTGTCTACTTTATTTCTCTGGGATGAAATCCTGTCTCCATAACTACAGTTCCGTCCAGTTCCCCAGCTCATAGTCCTGCTAACAGCTAACTCATATGCTTTCAGCCTCCTCTTCGTCCTTTGTATCTTCTTTCTCCATCTCTGCTACTCTCTACTCCTGGCACTCAGAAAGCTCTGCCCAAGATCTGCTTACCCTCTAGGGAACCTCTGTCGTCCTCTCTTCTCTCTCGCCATGCTGTTCTGTCCTTCTCTACAGAAAATGCCCGCCCTTTCTTTCCCTGGGCACATGGTTCCCTGCCTCCTCAGGAATGTTGTTTCACCTCTCACCTTGATATATAAAAACCTCTTGTTCTCAGTCAAAGTGCTCTGGAGAACCACTAGGCCTCCTCAAGGCAAGAGGATGGTCTGAGCTTCATTAGCACAGGAAACAAAGCTATGCGTCTCTGCCAGCTTGTCTCCTAAGCTTCGCAGGGCAGTTAGTAACTTAGTAGGTTCAGCAGGTCTCGGGAGCTGAATTGTTTACCAATTGGTCTGGGCACACATGGATTTTATAGCAGAAGACAGCACAAATATTAAAGGCTGGATAACACCAAATATTCATAATAAATGGCTTTGCCTTTTGACAGACCCTTGGCAGGTCAAAGTTCAGCTTTAATACACAGCTGAATCTATGATATATTCTTGCGGCCCGTAAGAGTGTCCTACCGCATCCTTTCTTTTTTAGCTGTATTTTCTTTATTTCATTTACCTAATGGGATTGCATATCACTGTCTCCTTTTTCATCCTCTTGGTCTCAGTTTCTGGTGTGTGGATAGTACCTGTTCTTACGTGGTGTGAGACTGGACTAAAGAGGTGTGAAACTACTTTTTTTTTTTTTTAGCCTGAAAACAGTCTTATATTCTCTAGGCAGCCATTATCAGTTAGTCAGAGTTAGCGCACAAGAGGTAGAGCTTATTTTTTTCTGGCTCAGTTGCTTGGTCAGCATTCTTTTCTACTAATTCATGTCTTACAACCAAAGAGAGGCAGTGTTCTTTTTTTTGGTTTTTTTGGAGACAGGATTTCTCTGTGTAGCTTTGCGCCTTTCCTGGAACTCACTTGGTAGCCCAGGCTGGCCTCGAACTTACAGAGATCTCCCTGCCTCTGCCTCCCGAGTGCTAGGATTAAAGGTGTGCGCCACCAACGCCCGGCCTGGCAGTGTTCTTCAGTGTTTCATTGTAGAAGGGAAGTTTCTGAACTAACTGGGAAGATAACTTTTATTAAACTCTGATGGGATCTGTGTTTGGGCAGTGTCCTAGTTAGGGTTTCTATCACTGTGACGAAATACCATGATCAAAAGCAAGCTGAGGGGAAAAGAGTTTATTTGGCTTATACTTCCACAGGACAGGAACTCAAACAGGGCCGGAACCTGGAGGCAGGAGCTGATGCAGAAGCCATGGAAGGGTACTGCTTACTGACTTGCTCCTCGCTGCTTGTTCAGCCTGCTTTCTTATAGAACCCAGGACCTCCTGCCCAGGATGCCCTTCCACTATCAATCACTATAATCAAAAAAATGTCCTTCGTATAGGCTTCTCTACAGCCCCGTCTTATGGAAGCGTTTTCTTAATTGAGGTTCCCTTCTGTCAAATGACTAGCTTTGTGTCAAGTTGAAATAAAACTATCCAACACAGGCAGTTTAGTTATCTGCAAGGACAGTGGAACAGTAACATCTGTGTCTTTTTGTACATTTGTTTTGTTTCATTGAAATTGGTTGAGTTTCCTTCTCTGTGGAACTAAGTTCCTGGCAGGCCCAAGCCATAGAAATTTAAAAAGGAAACAATGTTTCAAGATGGGTTTCTAGAGCTGGTGATCAACCTTGAACTTCATCCTGAGTCAGAAATGTGCTCAGCAAGTTCCTCCCCACAGTAGAGTCTGAGAACCACTTTTGGAAAACGTTCAGGAAGAAGGGGGGAGGTAAACAATAAAAATTAAGTGTGAGCAGGGAGGTGGTAGTGCATGCCTTTAATCCCAGCACTCAAGAGGCAGAGGCAGGCAGATCTCTGTGAGTTCGAGGCCAACTTGGTCTACAGAGCTAGTTCCAGGACAGGCACCAAAACTACACAGAAAAACCCTGTCTCGAAAAACCAAAAAAAAAAAAAAAAAAAAAAAGAAAAAGAAAGAGTGTACCATCGAATAATGAGTGTTACTGGCCTAGGGTTCTTCAGTCGATGCCGTAGAGCATCTGAGTTTGTCCTTAGTTCATATTGTTCTCCTCTCTTCTTAAGACACGGCATTGTTGGAGCTGGGGAGAAGGTCAGTGTTAGAATGCTGATCATGCGAGCGCGAGGGTCTGAGCTGACCCCAGACCAGGCTTTTTGTTGTGTTTTGCCTTTTAAAGCTGATAGGCTAGGGAAATGACACAACAGATAAAAACACTTGACAGCGAGCCTGACAGTCTGAGTTCTGTCCCTGGGACTGACGTGATAGAAAGAAAACCAGCTCGTGCAGGTAGTCCTCTGACTTCCACACATGCACTGTGGCACACACATGCATCCTCACCCTCCCCCATAAAACAAATGTAATTAAAAAAATAATAATAATGCTAGGTATAGTGGTGTGCCCTTGTAATCCCAGTACTGATATGGCAGATAGGTAGATTCCTGGAGCTTCCTGGCCAGCCATCATAGCCTACTGGGTAAATCCCAGGCTAATGAGAGATCCAGCCTCAAAATACAGGGTAGAGACAGGCAAGAGGGCTGAGCTATGAAGGTACTTGTTGCCAAGCCAGATAGCCTGAGTGTGATCCCCAGAGCCCATATGGTAGAATGAGAGCGTCAACACAAGTTATGGCATGCACATACACATAAATAAATAATAAATGTTTAAAATACTTACAAAAACAAGATAGGAGGGCTGGAGAAATGGCTCAGCAGTTAAGATCATTTGCTGTGTTATCATGAGGACTGGAGTTAAGATCCCAGCTCCCATGTAACAAACCAGGTGTTCCCACAGACATCTGCAGGCCCAATTCCAAAAGGAGGAAACAGGAGGATCACTAAGGCTTGCTGCTAGTCTATCTGAGAAATCATGAGCATCAAGTTCAGAGGTGAGCCTTTGCTGCAAAAGGACTAAGAGTGGAGAATGATGGAGGAACACTCCTGCCCCTCTCCTCTGGCCTCCATGTGCATGCATACTGGTGCACACACCCTCAAGTAAGTGTGCATTCAGTCATATAGGCATATACATATGCAACTCACACACTGGTTCTTGTTTTTGAAAAGTAAACCAACAGTGGACAGTGTTCCTGAGGAATATCCCCTGAGATGCACTCTCACATACAAATTTACCTCCTGAGAATCTGATATTTTCTGTCAGAGCTAAAATTACAAAGTTGCTATTCCCTGTACTCATCTCTGATGTCTGGGGTTTTTTTTTCACTCTTTTTTTTTTTTCTCAAACATAGCTCCTCAGTGCTTGAGGTTTTCCTATTTCTTCTTTATGAATCTGAAGCTGACCCTTTGCTTCCTGCCCTTTGTTGCTAGTCTTTCTCTGTCCCACTAGCCAGCTCCCAAATAAACAACATAGAGACTTCTTATTAATTATGAAAGCTTGGCCAATAGCTTAGGCTTGTTTCTGACTAGCTCTTATAACTTAAATTAACCCATTTCTATTCATCTTTGTGTTGCCACATGACTCGTGGCTTTTACCTCTTCTTATATGTCTGTTTCCTCTGCCTCTGCTGGTGAGTCCGCCTTTCCCCCAGTGTTGTCTCTGCCCTGAACATCCTGCCTAGCTATTGGCCATTTAGCTTTTTATTAAACCAATCCGAGTGACATTTCTTCACGGTGTACAAAAAGATTATTCCACAACACCTCTTAACTCACCAATACAGTGCTTTTCATGATAGGAAATTTTCTCAAGGATATTATAGCTTGAAAAGGAGTTCCTTAAATGCTTCTTGGCTTATTGTAAATTACAAGATCTGTGCACATTCTTTTTGCATGTGTGTAACTAGATTGCTCAGTGTGTGGATAAGGTGAACATTAAAAATGAAATGCAAGGTGTCTTAGGTAGGGTTAGTACTGCTGTGATAAAACTCCATAACCAAAAGCAACTTAGGGAGGGAAGAAAGGGTTTATTGCATCTTACAACACTCTGTCACTGAGGGAGGAGTCAGGACAGGAACTGAAGGTAGGAACTGAAGCAACAGCCATGGAGACACACCTCTTACTTGTTTGCTCTCGGTTTGCTCCGCCTGCTTTAGTGCACAGTTCAGGACCACCTGCTTAGGTCTGACACCACCCACGGCGAGCTGGGCCTTCCCACATCAGGCATTAGTCAATAAGAAGCCCCCAGCCTTGCCGTAGGCCAGTATTAGAGAGGCATTTTCTCAGTTGAGAGACCCTCTTCCCAACTAGCTTTCGTCAGACTGTCATGAACTGAAGAGCACCAGAGGAAAGCACAGGGACTCAGGGAGCACTGCCTCCCATTAACCTCTAGCCAAAGTGGGAAACTCTGAACTTCCTAAAGCTTTGGGCTGTTGTGTGCAGCCTTTGTCATGATTATCTAGAAAGAACTGGGATCATTGTCTACATTGTATCTTAGAGGATTGCAGACACAGTTCATAGGCATTGGGAATCTAAGCAGCTAAAAACATATTGCCTTGGTAAAGTTTCTTCTTAGAGTATGAGTCATGCATGTATCCTATACAGTTTTCTCTGGGTAATACTTACTTTCTTATTGCCAAACTTTTTTAGAGTTTAGTTGGAAAAACTTTGTTCTTCAAATGAACTATATTCCTTCTCTTTGAGAACAAATGACAAGTGGGGATCAGGGGTGTTTAAAGCAAAACTTGCTATAACTCAGTATGTTCATAATTAACATAAGTGGAACAAAGTTTTCATTACTAGAGTACAGTAATGGAGTACAGTGTTGCTTGAGGATAATTATCATTTTTTCTTTAAAAATTTGTTTTGTGTTTGTGATACACAGATTCATATATTTTTCAGATTTCTAAAGTTTCATTGATTTTCCAATAATATGGAAATAGAAATTTATAAGCATTTAAAATCTTTTTTATGGAAATTTGAAAAACAAATACATGTACAAAATAAGTAAAAAGCATAGAAAATTATGTAAATATGTAATTAATAATGTTTTATGTTATAAACTTAAAAACAAAACACATGAAAAACTATTGGAAGAAAATAAATCAAAATAATAATGATACAGCCATAAGGTAGGATTATAGTGATTTTTAATGTACTTTTATGTATTTTCTATATTTTGCATAGAAAATTCCAATTTTTGAAAAACATTCTTAACTCTGTGTGTGTGCGCGCGTGTGCGTGCGTGCCAGTGCATGTGTGTGCAGGTATGTGCAGTTAGTCTGGTGCCCACGAAGGCCTAAAGAGGGTGTCAGATCCCTTGGAGCTGGAGTTACAGACCATAAGGTGCCCAATGTGGATTCTGGGAACTCAACTGGGTCCTGTGCAGGAGCTGGAAGCACTTTTAACTGCTGAGCCATCCTTCCAGCCAGAAAATTCTAATTTTTAATTAGAAAAATTATTGAACACAAATAAATCAAATCTGAAAAAATGATCCTCGAAGGATATGTTAATGTTTCATTTCATCAGAATCTAGATGTTTAGCTTTCAGGAGCATTTCTAAGGCTTCTGTGTTACCCAAAACCAGTAAATCCTCATCCCTAGAATGCTGAGAGGTAGCAGCTATCTATACACTTTAAAAACTTTCTTTCCAGCCGGGCGGTGGTGGCACACGCCTTTAATACCAGCACTTGGGAGGCAGAGCCAGGCGGATCTTTGTGAGTTCGAGGCCAGCCTGGTCTACAGAGCGAGATCCAGGAAAGGTGCAAAGCTACACAGAGAAACCCTGTCTCGAAAAACCAAAAAAAAAAAAAAACAAACAAAAACTTTCTTTCCACCTATATTACATAAGTGAGTGATTGTTTTGAAATTTCAAAAACAATTCTAAGATTTGGCTTATATAAACATAGCTGTCTTGGAACCAGTTCCCAGAAATTTCTGTGCTTTTCTCCCCTCCCATCTTCCCCTTTAGTTGGGGTAAAGCAGAACATGCTGTAAGAACTTGTAAGATAGGGAAATCTGAGTGATTGCTCGCTGAAACAGTTTCTGTCTTTGGACTTTGACTGTGATATTTAACTGTAAGCCTTGATACTTTCTTTTGTAAAAGTAGAGTAATTACAGAATTATTACCAGGATCACATGAAATAATATGTATGTGTGCCTTGCAAGTAGTAATTAATTTTTGCTTTCTTTTGATGGATTCTCCTTATGTTGCTCTGGCTGGCCTGGAACTTGAACTGGCTTTGTAGACCAGGCTGGCCTCAAACTGACAGATCCGCCTGCCTCTGCCTGGAGGGTGCTGGGATTAAAGGTGTGCGCCCCACCTGGCCCAGTTTTTGGTGATCACTCTTGTTGCTCCTGTGTTGCCTCTGTCCTCACTTGAGGACTGCCTTTCTCAGACTCTTCAAGTCTGCTACCGGGGTTATTTATATTCGTGCTTTTATTCTTCCTACTAGGTACAGAAGGAGATAGAAGTGAAAGGGGATTGGTCCTTACCATCTAAGTACAACAAAGAAGGATTTTACAGCATTCCATACAGTTTCATTAAAGAAGCGGAACACCACTGCTTGTTACATAGCCCCATTCCTGTGGCCTGCCCTGTGCGGTTGCTCCATGGCATGAAGGACGACATAATTCCTTGGCACACGTCTCTTCTGGTTGCTGACCGAGTAGTCAGCCCAGATGTAGATGTCATCCTCCGGAAGCACGGTGACCACAGGATGAAGGAAAAAGCAGATATTCACCTGCTTACTTGCACTATTGATGACTTGATTGACAAGCTTTCAACTATAGTTCATTAGAATCACATTGTGATTGGTATGTACTCTAACACATCCAGAAGATTGAAAGAATGGTATTAAATCACAGACCCAGATACATTAGGGTTTTCCCTCTCACTTTTATTTTGTAAATAGCTGATAAGTATTTATTTAATGATGTCTTTGCACAAATACACAAATTGTAACAAAAGTATTAGCTGCTGTTTGGAAAATTTTGTCCTTTCTTTTATCTTTGATATTTTTTCCATTAAAATAGTACCTATTTTTTTATTCAAGAGATATTTACCTTTCATATGCATACTTTAGCTGTGCCAGCTCTTAATTGTCTTCCCGTCTACAATAAAGCTTGACTATTTTGGTTTTTGTTTGGTACCATTATATTGGAAGTTTGTAAAACTCTGATTTTAAAGTGCAATTCACAAAATAGAGGAAGATGTTTATTGCACTAAATTTGAATGATTCTAAAAAATGTCTGAAGCATAATAAAGTTGAAAAAATGAGGATTCCTTGCTATATTTGAAAATAAAATTACTATTCAGTTTTTTAAGGTTAACTTTTATAGTGATGCAAAAGGTATTTCTGAATTTTGAATTGTCATTTTTATGGGGGTCTTCCGGTTTTTACATCTTTTTAGTTTATATATAAAATAATGGGTATTACAGTTTCTAACCCCTGTCATGTCATTGTACCTCACACATCCCCTGCTCTGCCTTGACCCGCTTCTCTGCTTTTCCCACATCCTTCCTCTCCTCAGTCTCCCTTCTGCCTTCAAGTCCTGTCTCTGAGAGACAACACAAGAGACTCTTTTCCTCTCTCACCATTACCCTTTCGTGCCCCCTTTCCCCTATAGACCCTTCTCTGCACAGTCTGCTTTCTCCAGCCATATCATACGTGTATTTAAATCTCCATTCTACGTATGAGAGAAAACACACTTCCATATCTAAAGTATTTCACTTAACAGACTCTCAGTTCTACCCATTTTCCTGCAAACATGCCTTGTATTTAAATGGTATCCATCTAATGATATATATTTTTTTATATAATGATTGGTAAGACTGAAGAGAAAAATGATCTTTGTGTATTAGCTCTGCCTTCGAGAATACTTTCTACTAGTCTGCCTTAAGTACAAATAGTCAGATGATTACCACCTTAGAGAGGCAGAAGTGTAGTCTGTAAGGACATAGGAAATGCTAGTATAAAGCATGCTTTTTAATAACTACTGGGATACTAACATTAACATATATTAGCCTTTATATGAAGTTGTGGTTTGTTTTTTAGTTATTAATTTGGCTAGACTTTAGTCTTCATGAGTTATGTCTGTCTAAGTTATTAAATTGAAAACATGACTCATAAAATGAGTATGTGTCAAAGACTTATAAACGAGAGTCAGTAGATGGTAAACCTGGTTCAAAGGACAGTTTAAGAAACGGTGTGTTGATAGCCATCGAAGAAAAGGGTTGTGATAAAATTCATATGCAGGAAAGTGTTACAGTTGGTTGACAGATCATCCTGAGAGACATACTTTATGAGTTGGCCTTTGGCTGTCTGGGAACTTGGATTTCAGGGGCTCCCACTATGGCCAGCACTGATCACAGTAGTTCACTGTGCTTACATTAACTCTCTGCAAACACTGGTTTGTGTTGAACCCTGCTTTCTTCCCAGGTACCCAGAATATTGGTATATATGGAGTAGGAACTACCTCTGAGTTGTTCCATAAAACCCCTTCGCACTGACTCTTTACAAGCTTCCTTGTGGGCAACATGTCGTGAGCTGTCACAGCTCTTTGCTGGAGACCCAGTTTCAGCCTGTGGCTCCAGCGTGGATTCTTGGAAGCTTTCCCCCAGTTTCCCTGGACTTCACCCATGGGCCTTTTTCCTTTGCTAACTCTGCTTTGGATCCTTTCCCTCTAATAAATCAGTAACAAGAGGAACTGCATATGGTGAGTTCTGGGCGTTCTAGCAAGTCTGCACACCTGGGGTGGTCTCGGGAACCTCTAATACACATGTAATTCAACTAACCCATGATTATCACTTAGAGAAAATCAGAAATTTAAAACAAAAGCAAAACATAAATCCTGTGAGCCTTGTTTCCTTGAGCTAGAATGGGGTCACTTGGGGGCCCCTCTGGCTAGATATCACTAGGCATAAAGAGTATTAGAAAAGTGAAGAGGACAAGGTCCCTGCCCATTAGAGTTTTCTGGAGTTAAACAAAATGTAATGAGGTGGAAGAGTCAGCATGTGTCAATGCAGAATAGCAGTTAAGGTAGGAACTGGAGCTTGGAGCTGCATCCCCTGAGGTGAGAGACCCATAGCATGTGTCTATGCAGTATAGAAGTGCATAGTATAGAAGTATAAAGTACAAAGTGGAGCTTGGGACTATGTGGTAATTTGAATGTAACTGGTCCCCATAATCTCACAGGGAGTGGCACTATTCCGGAGGTATGGCTTTGTTGGAGTGGCAATGGCTTTGTTGGAGGCAGTGTATCACTTTGTGGGGGAGGGCTTTGAGGTTTCCTATGCTCAGGATATTGACCAGTGTCTCAGTCGACTTCCTGTTGCCTGCAAGAGGTAGGACTCTCAGCTACTCCAGCACCTTGTCTATTTGCATCCTCATCATGATAATGGACTGAACCTTTGAAACAACGCAAGCCGTGGTCAAGCTGTCTCTTCACAGCAATAAAAACCCAAACTACGGCAGGCTGCATCCCAGCACACGTCCTAAGTCTAACAGCAGATTGGCCTTTTGTGCTCCTGTTGCCTCATCTGCAAAATGGTATAAACCTAGGTAATAGATACAACTAGTAAAGAAGCATAACACATTTAGAATAGTGATGTGCAAGAGGTGCCGTATTCCTCGTTTTGTCTTCTGCATGGAACATGGTCCAGTGAGGAACAGATGGGCATCAACCCATAATGCTATAGAAGGAAAGAGGAAGCAAGGAAGCAGGGCTCCTCTAACCCCAAAAGATATTTGATTTCCTAACAGAAAGGTCCTAAAGTAGAATGATGTTTTTATCATGTTTATTCAAATGATCGATGATCTACCCCCCAAAAAATTTCTTTACAGAAGGAAAACCTCTTAAAATTTAGTTTAACAGGAGTTGACATTACAGAATTCAAATGAGATTAGCTTGATATTTTCACCAGCAAGGGGAACTTCCAGTGCCCAGTGCCAGGAATGGGACATAGCTAATTGAATTATTGATCAAAGGAGCCTCACAGAAACCCCCAAATAACTCAGGCTATTGCCGGTGCCATACCATAACTCATGGTAAAGCCCTATTGCTAAAGACAGCACCTGCGTAGCTCATTGAACATGGAGAAGTTGAGCTGGTTTCTAACCAGAGCCTTCACCTCTACTGACTAGTGTTTGTGATACTGGGAGCCACTCTTCATACTACCAGAGGAAAAAGGTACTCCAGCCCAGCTACAAACCCTGTGATCTACAACAGTGACCCGTTTTGCATGACACACTGGGACAATAGTGGCACGAATGTGGGAGTAACCAACCACTATCTGAATGGATGTAAAGCCCATTCCAAGAGATGGAGCCAATACCTAACACTATTCAAATGGCCAACAACCTGAGACTAGACAGGCCATGTGCCTAGGGGGAAACCAAACTGTTGTTCTGCTAAAGGTACATAGCAACAGAATGACTCCTAATGACATTTTGCCATTCCCACTGGTAAGTGCTCAGCCATCATCAGAGAAGCTTCTACTTACAGTAAATAAAAACTAATACAGAGACCCAGGGCTGGGGATTTAGCTCAGTGGTAGAGCGCTTGCCTAGCAAGTGCAAGGCCCTGGGTTCGGTCCTCAGCTCTGGGAAAAAAAAAATAACAGAGACCCACACCCAGACAATGTACAGAGGGTAAGAGATTTTGGAACACTTAGTTCTAAATGGGTGTCTTCATCAGACCCTCTCTTCAGGCCTCAGGCTATTATTTGGAGGAGGAGGTAGAAAGATTTTAAGAGCCAGAGGGGGTAGATAACACCAAGGATACAGTGTCTTCTAGAAACAACAGGATTGACTTACATAAGAACTCAGAAACCATGGTAGCATGTACAGGGTCCCAGGACTGGGTGGGTGGGAGGAGGAGTGGACATGAGCTCTTACCCCTAACCAAGAAACTGTCTCCAATTGACAATTGCTTGCAAAGGCAAAAAATCTGTTTTCTCCGATGGAATCTCACTAGGTATGTGAACCACACTTAAGTATAGGTCCCATGCCCAGCATGGATGTCCAACACAAAACAAGCTCAATGATATTTTTGTAGGGTTTTGTTGTTATTGTTGTTTCCTATTACTTTGGTTGGCATTTTTTTTTTTATCTTGCTGGTCTTTCAATTGTGGTTTCCAATTTTATGGTTTTATAGGTTTTATTTTTGTGTGTCTGCGTGTGATGTGTGTGTTTCTTGTGCTATTTATTTTTGGTTTTTTATTCTTTGTTTATTTTATTTTTTTATTTGTTTCTTTTAATTTGCCTGTTAGAGAGAGAGAGAGAGAGAGAGAGAGAGAGAGAGAGAGAGAGAGAGAATGGAGTTGGATGTGTATCTAGGAGGCGATGGGGGAGGAGAAACTATGATCAGAATATATTATATGAAAAAATATTTTCAATAAAAAATTTAATAGGGTTCAGTGTGCTGTAGTCCATTATTGATTCTCTGTGTGTGTTTGTGTTTTATACTCAGGCCATTTTTTCTGAAACTGCTCTATGCTGTGTATTCAATGATATGTAAAATGCATGAACAGACAGCAGCTCCACGTGCCTTAGCATCTGGAATTTTAATTTGATTTTCAAAGTGACATGCACCTACTAAACAATTTGAACATGTGCATCAAGAAGGGATGTGGCAAATCACCAAGAACAGCTAATCAAAGATGTATAATATTCTTTGCCTTTGCTGTGCTTTCAAAACATTTCCTGATGCAAAACTATACAGTACGCAAGTCTCTAAGCAGCCAATGAAAAGTCGTGAGAAGAAAGAACTCTGAGCAAGGTTGAGTTTTATAAGCATGGTGATAGAGATAGAAGAGTGTTACCATTCCCAGGCCAATCCCTGAAGTGAGGATGCCAAATGGAAGATTTGGAAGAGTTGAAAAAGAACATTGGGTGTGGTGGTGCCCTTGAGAGGCAGAAGCAGGTGGATCTCTGAGTTCAAGGCTAACCTGGTCTACAGCATGAGTTCTAAGACAGCCAGGACTACACAGAGAAACCTGGTCTCAAAGAAAAGAAAAGAAAAAAGAAAAGAAAAGAAAAAAGAAAAGAAAAGAAAAAAGAAAAGAAAAGAAAAGAAAGAATGAACTCATTTTCTAGAAGGAAAAAGAGTGAGTGGACGTTAAATACAGCCATCCCTTGCTATTTCAGAGATTAGTTCCAGCACCCTCTGAGGCTATCAAAATTGCAAAATGCTGAAGTCCCTCAGATAGAAGAACAGAGTATTTGCATAGAGCCTAGAACACACGCGCATCACCTAAAACACTTCATCATTTCTAGAGTACTTAGAATAATACAATGAAAAGACAAGTGTTTCTTGTGCTGTATTTCTTAAAGGATAATAAGGAAACATACGTTTTCAAGATATAATATCTGTCTTTTTCTTCTTTCTCTTCCCTGCTTCAACCCAGGATGGCCTCAAACTCTGATTCGGCTTCAACCTTCTAATCCTGGAATTATACAGGCATGTGCTGCACTGCTGTGCCAAGTTCCAGACAAGTTTTTGGTTTGGTTTGATTTGGTTTGATTCTTTTTTTTTTTTGTTGTTTTTTGTGTTTTTTTGTTTTGTTTTGTTTTTGATATTTTTAGTGGATCTTCAATGTAGAATCTTTAAAAACAGAGGGCCAACTATCTGTTTTAAAGATCTCTTAAGAAGGTATTTTTCATGTTTATGTGTGTGTGTACCTGCATGAATTCATGTGCAAAACATGCATACAATTGCCTAAAGAGGCCAGAAGACAGTGTTGAATTCTCAGGAACTAAATTTCCTTGATTTATGACAAAAACACGATATAAAGACTATATCTAGAAAAAGGCAGACAAGTTTTTAAACTAAATATATATTGTAGGGGATGTATTATTTCTCATTTTATCTTGGTTATACTGGATTTTCAGGGGGTTACTGATAGTTTAACTTTCTTCAACTAATTAAAGAAGCTCACTGGGTCTTCATTCATAGCTGCCTTCTGCAACACAAGGTCTGAGACCTCTAGGGCCTGCCAGTTTCTCTACGAAGCCTTTGACTCAGCCCCATCCCTCTTGCTCTAGGATGTTGGTTCCTAGGTTCTCTGTCATGACAGTTCTGCACCTGTAACTTGGGGATAGGATTTACTGCCTTGAAATCCTCAGCAGACACGCCAGCCTCTTTCTTCCAGAGCACTATTGAGTTTGGACTTACTTTGGCATCATTATCCTCAAACATGGCTGACAAGGCACCTGAACTCCCCTGGGCCTCCCCCCTCCTTGCCCAGCCTGTAATGTTGATTTCCCTTAGTTCTGCCCTTGGCGCTCTTTTCATGTTACTTCCTTCAGCAGCAGCACCCAGGTTTATGGTTTTAACCACTACCTGCAAGCAGATGACTCAAGCAGCTCTCTACCATCTAGATGTTTCTCTGGAGCGCCAGACTCATAAAACAACCGCCCAATGAACTCAGACGGATCATAGGCCTCTCAAAGTAGCAGGACCAAATTTTATCATCTCTCTCCTTGCAGTGCACCCTACCTGTGTGTCCTTTTGCAGTAGATAGCACCACTACTAGCTCTGCTACATCAGACAGATGTGTTTCTTTCCTTTTACCCAACTGAGGTCTGGTGGTTTTCTTTCTCCTGAAAAAGCTCAAACTCCCTTGCATGACAAATCAATGCAAGACTAGTAAGTGCTTAACAACTGGCTTTTTACTGTGGGCCCTTGCCCCCATCCCTGGCGTTTGTATGTATTCCCGTTAAGACCACTTTCAAACTGCCTCTACGGCATCTCTGAAAGCAAAGCTGAGAAGAAATGTCCAGGAACACACAATTGCATAGTGTTTACCTCCTATAGAAACATAAACACAATTATCCTCAAGAACATAGGTTAGTGCGTAATGTAGCAAAATTAAGAACAATTCATTTTGAGTAATTAATTTTTGTAATGTAATTTATTTATGTGATCTGATAACTAATAATGCAAGAGTTTAGTAACGGACCTTCAAAATTCCTGAAAATTTAACCATGGATCTTTGTAAGCACACCACTTTATCATCTGGAGTCTGCCTGACATTCCAGGCCCAGTTTTCTGTGTATTCCATGTAATCCTCTGATTTGCTGATGCTAAGACTTTTTCACCCTTTTAAAAAATAAATATTAACTTTAAATATATATTTTATGTGCATGAGTGTTTTGTGTGCGTGTATATCTGTGCAGTGTTTTGCCTACATGTGTATCTATGCACTGCGTGTATGCAATGCCTACAGAGACCAGAAGGGGGAACTGGAGTTACAGGCAGTTGTTAACTGTCACGTGGGTGCTGGGAATCAAACCTGGGTCCTCTGGAAGAACAGCCAGTGATCTTAACACTGAACCATCTCTGCAGTGCCCCCTTTCTACCTTTATAGATGAGTTGCCTTTACCAGCAACAATCCACAGCTCTTCTGCCTCATACACTCATCTGACAAATACCTATTTATCATGCAGTGCTTGAAGTCATCTTACTGATAGACATTTTCCCTGATTCTCTATTCCCTCCCTTAAGTATACCATGATATCTGGTTGACATTTATTGCTGACAAGGTTAACTTAGGTACTAGACCAACTTAGCATGTTTCATTGATTTTTTTTTTTTGTATCTCACATACATACATACATAAGCCTTTTTAAAATTGTTAAAGCCGAGCCTCGTGGTTCATATCTGTAATCCCAGTGTGAAGGGGACTGGCAGATGATCAAAAGTCTAAGTTAGCCTGAGCTACATTGGGAGGACCTGTCTTAAAAAAATAATTTATTGAAGCAAATTACTATAATGCCAATAGGCATCAAGCAAATGCAAGGTTGAACTAATTTCCATTGTCATTTCCAGGGCACCAAACATTTTTTTTTCTGAAGGTTTCCTCTAGGATTCTGGACACTTATATCCTGTTACAGCTCTTCTTTGCATAGGATCCTTTCTAGAACCATGGGCTCAACCTTGATGTAAAGCATACCAACTATTCGGTTATGATATAAAATAAACTTGGGGCACAAAAGTTCCAAAAGAAAAGGAGGAAGAGGCGCAGGAGGAGCAGTTGGAGCAGGAGGAGGAAGAAGAAAAAGACTGTTCTCTTTGGAATGGCATCTAGCAGTGGAGAAAAGAAGCATGCTTTCTCTGTGAGCTTCTGCCACTGAGTTCCAGGTTGGAACTACTGTTATTGTTGCCGCCTGTGATGCAGACTGGTGACTTCCATAGTTCTGCAGGTGATCTTCCAGCAGTATTACCTTAAAGCATTGCCTTCTCTTCACAAGCTCCAAGTCTCTGAGACAGCTCCGTGTCTTCGGGACTTCTTCACCTGAGAGTCCGGGAAGCACCAAAGCCTTCATTCCTTAGCTTGCTTTGTCTCCCTCCACTACTCAAAGCTGGCCTGCTTTCTCACCTTTGAGTTCTTTCTCTCCAGGCTCTCAACTACTCACCACGAAATCTCCTCAAGCTAATGGGTCACTTATCTCCTAAGGGGGAATGTTTTCCCTAGTCCAGGCCTCAGCTAGCAGGAGATGTTTCTCAGTACACGTGTTGTCTGAGAAGAACTTCATGCTTGGCTCTAATCAGTCCTCACAAAGACAATGGTCATCTCCCTGTTAGAACTGCCTAATCTACTGTCTTGAGCCAATTCATCAATTGTAAAAATTATTTTCTTCAGGTCCAACATTTGACGCAGTTTAAACACTTGATAAATATTTGTTGAATGAAGGTGTAAACCAAAGAATAAACATGTGGAATGGAAGTACCCCAGGGACTTACATGAAACAGCTAAAGTGGGAAGTCACCTTTATCTTCAAACAGCTTGTACTGTACGGGAACAAAATGCCAATCTCTTTAGCTCCTGAGACATTTTCAGGCCACCTTAAACCAAATGTTTTGTCTGTCTCCCTCAATGCGAAGTGACTCTTAAATGCATGTCCCTGGCACCTCCGAAGTTCTTAACTAAAATAGATGAAGACTTTGCAATCTACCAAAACTTTTAGAACACTGACTGACCTGTATTTAATTACAAAATTTGTCCTATATATTTCAGTTTAAAGTAACACTAAAAAGGTTTATTCCTTGAGTAGAGCCAAACCAAGCCACGGAGGTTTTCCACGGGTTGGAAGTTTCTGGATGAAACTGGGTTGACAGCTTAAGAAGTAAATGGTTGCAGCCTCCAGTGTCCCCTACCCCCACCCCATCCCGTCCGGTAACAACTGTCACTTCAGTGCAAGGTTAAAGTGGCTTATTCCTGGCAGATGGGCACTTAACAGAATGGACCCTCCCCGAGACCCAGGTCCCCCCGGGCAGCTGTGTGGGGCCTTTGGATACAATGCTGGGTTCCCCAGAGGAGGAGAAAGGATTATGCTGCAGAAGAAAGAGGCTCCCAGCGGGAGGCTCGCGGGCTTGCCTGACAAGGAGAGGGCTGGCTTTGGAGGGCTCTTAGCAACAGCCCTGGTTTGACCCGCCTCAGCCGTGAGAAAATCAAATCAGAGCGCCTTGCTTCCAGGCTCCACGCACCATCAACAGCCGATTGTCGAGACATCCTTTCTCCCGCCGGTTAATTACCTGCTCTGGGACTCTCACGCGAAGTGCTGCTGAGACCAGGAGCTAGCAACCATCGCCCACCCCCATCCCCACGCCGACTGCCTGGGGGTTCAGGCTCGCGAGTGAGTCGTGTACATCATCCCGTCTGCTTGACAGGCAGGACTGAGAGGGGGGTTCCAGCCCCCCTGGGCCGGCTGGGGCTTTATTCTAGAGTCTATGGCGCGTGTCTGCGCTCTTCTTTCCCATTTGTAGGTGAAACCCCATTGGCTTCATTGGCTCCTTGATTTAAACCACGCCCGGCTTTCTGCCCGCTTTCCTGCTGCTGGGCTCGGCCTCCCTGCCACATCCCAGCCGGGTTCTCAGGGAGCCCGGGGGCTGCTGTGGCTGCTATTGTGTGGATGCCGCGCGTGTCCTCTCTTCTCTTCCAGAGATGGCTAATAGGGGCCCGAGCTATGGCTTAAGCCGAGAGGTGCAGGAGAAGATCGAGCAGAAGTATGACGCGGACCTGGAGAACAAGCTGGTGGACTGGATCATCCTGCAGTGTGCTGAAGATATAGAGCACCCACCCCCGGGCAGGGCCCATTTTCAGAAATGGTTGATGGATGGGACGGTAAGCTGGGTAGGGATATTGGTTGCTGGGGTGGTGGGCAGGGAAGCCCTCCTGGGGCCCTTTCTTTCTATGGGAGGCCCCAGGAGATCTTCGGTTGCCAAGGTCTGGATCTCACCAGGAGGAATGGGAATGTCTTTATTTCTCTAGGGCTGTAAGATGAGGGCTCCCTGCACAATTCCCTAGCTAGTTTAAAGGATTCTCCACCCATCTGAGCATCAAGCTTCCTGCTGAGCTGTAAGCAACACTGAAGCCCTTCTGATATTTCCATTGAGAATAGAGCTAAGTGCTGCCGTGTAATCTCTTCTGCCTTCTTGGTGCATCAGCCTTTCTGGGGCTTTTCTTACCCCCAGGGGAACCAGCTGGTTACACGGTGGAACAAAGGAAAGGAGTCAGGATAGCCAACTTGTCATCCTCCAGGGATGCTGAGCCCTTGGAGATGCTCAGGGTCTCTGAAGCGGATGAGTTCCCATGATTGGAAAGGGAATCCTTATTTGATAAGTGCAGTTCTGCCCAGATGCTGTGTGTTTGGATTCCAGGAGGACAGCTCAGCGGAGTCGAGCAAGCCCATCTTTTCTGGCATGTTATGATTTACTGTTACATAACTGCTATCCCACCCATGTGTTGGGTAGACCAAGGCTTGGCTTCTCAGAGTCTGTGAGAAGACCCAACTCAGTTCTTTTACACATCATAAACTCATATAGGATGAGTTAATAAAGACAGCAGATCCCAGAGAGCAGGTCAGAATCCTCCCATTTCCCCACGAGCCTCCAACGCATCCTCCATTAAGACTCTGAGATCATGTCCTCATCACCCAGCATCATTACCAAGGAGGGAATTGAGTTTCGGCAGCTGCAGGATTGTGGTCAGCTGCAGCCTGCGAATGGGTTCCCTGGGGTCTTCTTCTGTGTTTAATGTGGGAGCGTGTGTGTGTGTGTGTGTGTGTGTGTGTGTGTGTGTGTGTGTGTGTG
>CABHPH010137085.1:25293-40801 GCA_902168325.1 Peromyscus nudipes
GTGTGTGTGTGTGTGTGTGTGTGTGTGTGTGTGTGTGTGTGTGTGTGTAGATGCACCATTCACTTCTGACTTGTGACATTTACTGCGAAGGGAAACACTGATTCTCTGTCCCCACACTCCCTTCAGGTCCTGTGCAAGCTGATAAACAGTTTATATCCACCAGGACAAGAACCTATCCCCAAGATCTCAGAGTCAAAGATGGCTTTTAAGCAGATGGAGCAAATCTCCCAGTTCCTGAAAGCGGCCGAGGTCTATGGTGTCAGGACCACTGACATTTTTCAGACAGTGGATCTATGGGAAGGTAAACAGCCCTTCTGTGTTTGGGTCTGTTTCCCCTGGACTCCCGGTCCCATACCTCCTCTTTTCTCTATCATCTATTTGTAAAAGCCTCTTACATAGGGCTTCCCTGTGCTGCTTGGGGGAGGGGAAGTGCATTCTCAGCTGTTACCCCATGGGCAGCGTTGTCCTTCCTGTTTGTGACGCTTTATGGATAGGGGTCCCATCCTACACGTGCTGAGGATATGGCAAGGACCTCAGCAAACTAGAAGTGTCCACAGAGAAGAAGTGGGCTGGTTGCAAGGATGTCTTTTCCTCTTGTTAGCCTTTCATAACAATCACATTTAGTGGAAGAGAAGGGAGGCAGGAGTGAGTGAGTGCTCTTCTGACTCACCAGCAGTGGGGCTTACAGACAAAGCCATCTGTGCACCTCTGTCATTGAATCTGAGCAAGGACTAGCGCTCCATCTTTCTGTTAAACAATTACCCAGAGAACAGTGACTGCATCTTCTAGGTGGGTAGTCTGCTCAGGGAGACTACCAGATGATTTTTTTTTTCATTCACATTTGTGAATTGACTTGGTGAGAAAAGTCTCGCAAAGCTATCTAGATCGAAGCGTAGCTCTGGACACATTTAGCAGTCTGCCACTATTGGAGAAAATGATGTGGAATGACGATATGGCCGGAGAATTTGAGGGACCAATAGCCATATGGCTTCCTGTCCCTTTGAGTGAAAATGTACATGTGAGCCCACACAGCCACAACTAGGCCTGCCTGTGGCACAGAGAGACTGCCTAACTGCCAGATTGATTGACACACTCATTGTCACTGGCTGTCATCACGGTGCAACCAACAGGACCCCTGGGTGGTGACCCGAATGGCCTGCTGATGGTGAGGGTAGAATAATGCTACTTTGATCAGGAGTCGTGGGTATTCTAAAGGTTAAAACAGACTCCCAGCAGAGGACATTTTACCCAGAAAATTATAAAGGAAAAAAAAATCACCTCCTCCATCCTCACAATGACCTCAAGCCTCCACTCACACAGAGCTCCCATTTCACGCCTCTTCCATGGGTGAGTAGTTCAACCCTGAAGAGGCCAGAGGACTGAACTTAGATTTTTCTATCACTTCAGATATCTGAAGTGCTGGCTAGGCCACTAGACCTCATGGACATCTGCCTCCCGTTCTCCATGGCTGTCCTCACTGAGGGCACTGGCCTCACTCCCAGGTAAAAATTACGGTGATTCTCCAACATTAATACAGTTTCTTCTCGCTGATATTCTTCCTTCCTCACTAGAAGCTCACAGATAAGAGCTTTTCTGGACAATGACACACAGTTCTTCTCACTGAACTATGAAGGAAATGTTTTCAACCTCCCCATTGTACAGATACTGACACCTGCCTACCCCTGGTTATGTGTGTCCATCAGAGAGTTCATAGTTCACAGACCTGAGATTCCACCCTAGACACTGACGCCAAAACACAAGACCTTACTCAACAGGCCACACCATTCTTTAGCCAGGGGGCTTAGCTTCCCTCATCTCTACCATGAATGTGCTGCTGACACAGTAGTGACTGGCTGTGGATGCCAGGGAGGCAGAGAAGCATGGAGGAGGATGAATCAAAACTGTGTGAAACCAAAAGATAGAGTGTTAGAGCAAATGAGAGAAACCCTGGTGAGCACCCAAGTGCAGGAAGTGTGTAAGAGGAAGGACACTGGAGGTACTTGGGGGGTAGGGTCTAAAGGGAGCCTTCCCATCTACATTATTCAAGAGCTAGTTTTACTTCCTTTCTCCCTTTGTCCAAACACCATGGAGAGGAGCTTTATACTTGGGAGGGGATACTCAAAACAAAAGGGGAGAGATAGAGCAGTAATTCTGGCTGAGCAGAATATATGGTGCTCTACGCACCTGCCATAGCCTGTGTGTTAGACACTCCTGGAGAAAGAAGAAAGCTAGGAGGCGTAAGTGTTACTGGGGCAACCTGAGATGTAGCTCTAGAATATGATAGTGCTTCTAGATAAAGAGAGCAAGACAGATGATGAAAATCATCATTCTCCATACCCCGACCCATTCCTGCCCCCATGCAGAAGGACAGGACTTTAAATGAAAGAAGGAGAATCTTTCTAAAGGTACTGTGATTGACAGCTCACAGAGGCTAGCTGAACTTCACAAAAGGTAGGGATATGCAAGAGAGCTGACAGCAGGCAAACAGATAGTTAGGAGTTTCCAAATGACTTGCTGGAAGCCCCAAGGAAGGCTGAGATTGAAGATGATGTCATGGACAAGAGACTTGATATTTCCCAGGATTCCTGTCTGAAGCTCAGGCCAGAACTGTTTCTCATACTGAGGAGCGTAGGAGTAGAAAGCAGGTTGCTTTGAACAGAGAAGTGGGTGGGACGGCACTGGTGACACAGACCGTGGACCGAGCATGTGAGGCTCTGGTCCTTTCTGCAGATGCTGCTTGTAACGCACGATTGGGGTGATGACTAAACCGTAATCAAAGAGCAGGGTTGGCGTGTGTTTACGTGACATGTCTGTGTGAGGATGTACACACTCTATCTCATAGATAGCAGACATCAGACTAGCCATTTGCAAAGCTCATCACATTTACAATTCTACTCCCTGACCAAGGTGGCAATCCTGCCCTCACATTTCAGTAACTCCTGCTAATTCATGATTCCCTGCATCACAGTTGTGGTGGCTGTGGCTGCTGTGGGTCCACTCCCCCGCCTTTCCTAGACACTTCTCTTCCTCCTCTGCAGGTGCTTTATGCTTGGCTGCTCTCAGTACCCTGTTTCCTTTGCTTGGCACCTGTTCCCTAAGCATGGCTCTGCTTGTTCTCAGTTGTCCAGTGCCTTTCCAAGCTGCTTCTATGTTACAGACCAGTAAAGCTGCAGGAGCCCAGGTTTGCCAAATACCTTCTTGTTGAAGCTTTAGTTACTCATAGAGGTGGGGCACCAGAAGCACCCATCATTCTTGAACCCCCTTTAGGTACATTGTTGGGAAGAGACCTGGGGCCAACAAGGACACAAGCATCTTCAAAAAGAAACCCAGGTGACAGCTTGATCATGGAGATATTACAAACTTACCAAAGCCTTCCCTGGGGAAGAGCCAGAGTGACCATCATTGTTGGTGATGGGCAAAGGCAAAGAATAGAAGGGTATAGGGGAAGCTTTCCTCCATGAGGAGAAAAGGTAAATGGTCTGGCAGGTTCCTTTTAGATTTGGCACAGATGTCTGTGAAGGGCAGGGGTGGGGTGGGGCTGTTTCAGCTCTGACTCAGAGGAGAGGACAGTGCGGGCAAGTCTGCAGCATCTTTGCTATGAATACTAAAGGGGAGACAGAAAAAGGGAGCAACAGTTACACCGAGTCCCTATGTGTATGAGAGAAAAAACACACAAGAGAAAGCAAGTATGCTGGTCTGCGGTCTGGTCAGAAAAACCGCAATGGGACTGTCCCGTGATGTGGGGTGGGGTTCAGAAGCTAGATAGCCTGGACCACACCTGTGCGCTATCGCTTATCAGTTCAAATGTCTAAGCCTTGAATTTCTCCTGCGTCAAATGGGGCTAATAAAACCTGTTTCACCGGGGTTGATCTAGAGAACAAAGGAAGTGATGTGTTAGAAATGTTCAGAGGGTACCTGATAAGTTGTAGTATAAGTATTGTCACTGGTCTGCCCTTTCTGGGACTAATAGGAAGGGCAGGGACTGGAGAGTCATTGATTCCTCTTTAAAAGATGGATTTATAAAAGATGATTAATAACCACACTTACAAGCTGATAGGATCGCCTGGATGACTGTTCGTGCAGGTTACTTTATTGACTTTTTCACTTAGTAGTCATTGCATCTGTCATCTTTCCCTATGATGTATCGCATTGTCAATATCAGACCCAGGAGACCTTGGTAGAATGAAAGTAGCATGGGTTTTAGAGTAGATATGTTGAAGTCCTTCTTCCAATGCACTCTAGCTGTGTGACTGTTTACCGTGTTCAGCTGCCAAGAGTCTTGGTTCTCTTCTGTGTATTGGTCTAGCACCCCCAACCCCTAGAGGTATCGTATGGAGCAAACACGTTGTCTCTAAGCATGCTATATGATTCCTATTTGCCTAATACATGTTGACTTTTCTTCTGCTACTGTAAGCTCATCAGCAGTGACCTTTGGGGCCTATTTGTATAACCACTTAGTGTCAAATGTTAAGAATTCTAAAATGTCAGAGCAGACAATACCCAAAGAGCAATGGACTTGATCATTCTTCTCAACGGCACTGATGGAGGATAACGGATGCATGGTTTTGTGTTGGCTGTTTTTTTCTCCTGATGATGGGAGTCGGGGAGGTGTTGTTTACATGGAAGTGTAGAGCCTGGAAGGTTCACATGTACTGTCTGTCTCAGGAGGTGTCACTATGTGTGCTTTTCCTCAACAGCAGGAGCTGAAGACACATTTCACCTAGCCTGAGATGGTTTGGGGGATACTGCAAGGTCCCCACAGTGACCTGAGATACCACAAATGCCCGCTCCTCCACCTTCCTTTTCCAGTGCAGCATCCTCGGCTGCATTGACTTGAAAGGGCTGCTGGCAATGGTCTGCCTCTGCTTGCCAGGGAGCCCTGCTTTGAGAACCACTACCTTACAGTATCTCTTCCCACTGGCCAGAATAGAAGCAACAAAAATCCATAAAATCCAGAGAGGAAACCCAGCCTACCTTCTGACATTTCTCCCTGGACTGTAGCAGTATTTTCTCAGGGAGACGGGAAATGATTTTTCATTCACAGCTTGTTTTCTCTGTGATGTATATATTAAAAATCAGTTTCTAAGAGTTACCAGATGGATAGACTGGTAGAGACTAATAAATAGCAGTTCTGAAACAAACTTAGTTTGTTTCAGATAAAACTGACATTTAGTGTTAAAGACAGAAATAGAAAATAGTGCCAAACCTCACATTTCCAACTCAAGTGACTTCCACATTGCCTTTATTCCCCCGCTTTTTCTTCTCATTTGTTTTCTTCTTCTTTTTTATGGAAAATAGATTCTTTTCTCGAACAATATATCCTGATTATAGTTCCCCTCCCTCCAATCTTGCCAGTTCTTCCCCACTTTCCCTCCTCTCTGGATCCACTCCCTTTCTATCTCTCATTAGAGACGAACAGGCATCTAAGAGATAACCCAACATAGGAAGATGAAGCAAAAACTTTCATATCTTAGTTGTACATGGCAACCCAACAGGAGGAAAAGAGTCCCAAGAGCAGGCATAAGAGTCAGAGACCCTGGGGCTGGTGAGATGGCTCAGAGGTTAAGAGCACTGACTGCTCTTCCAGAGGTCCTGAGTTCAATTCCCAGCAACCACATGGTGGCTCACAACCATCTATAATGAGATCTGGTGCCCTCTTCTGGTGTGCAGGGATATATGCAGGCAGAACATTGTATACATAATAAAAGAAATAAATCTTTTAAAAAAAAATGCCCAAGAATCAGAGACCCGCTTGCTCTCATAATCAGGAATCCCATAAAAACACTAAGCTAGTATCTATATATGTATATACACACAGGACCTGATGTAGACCCATGTAAGACATGCATAGGATTTCTTGAATGTAAATTTAAGAGAATAAATTCATTAGATTATCTTTATTATGTAACACTCAAACTTTATAAGCACTGAGTTGGGCCATTACAAGGCAGAACTCCGGGCTTCATTCCCCAAGGCTTATAGATGAGTAGTTTGGGGTTTATGGCTATTTTGAGGTACTATTATTTTGTGATAATACAGAACACAGTGGGAACGGTGACACTTGGGAGGCTTTAAAACCTCAAGTCTGATATTAACTTCTCATGATAAAGAAACAGAAGAACTCAGACAGCCTATTGGCTCAAGCTTGACTTCTTCCTGGGTCACTTTGCTTCTCATGGCCAGTGGCAGATTCTTATGTCATTACTGGAACTGTCTTCTTCATGCTATGCTTGCATGTGGAAAATTACCAACATCTGGATAGTCTGTCTTTTAGGATTATATTTCTTTATTTTCTTGGGAAAATGGTATTGAGTGGAAGTAATCAAGCTGACTTGAAAAGTCGTAAGCATTTGCCAAAGTGTTCAGGATGGCTTTCAGGAATCGAAGTGATTCTAAGTAGGCAAACTTCCAGCTTGGATCAAAGTACTTCTAATGATCAGTTTTACTCCTTTGACTTTGTGGAAGATGTCTCTGAAGGGAGGTATTATTGCTTAACAAATTTTATGTAATTCTTAGTACTTGTCAGATACTATGATGTTAAAAAAATAAAACCAAAAATTTAGAGTGAGGCTTACATGTCCATCTGACCAAGGAAGGATTGTCTTGGGAGATTGCCCCAGAATCTGAATATTTAAGGTGCTTAGGCTATTCTGATGGTCAGGCTAGTGCTGCAGTCACCAGATAAAGCCTGTGTTTCTCGGACTGATGGTTTGAGTCACCTGTGTATTATTTACTGAGCTTGTTGTAATGTAGATTCTTGGGACTTTCCAAGTCAACTTCTCATGGAAAAAAAAAGCTTTAGTATTCAAAATTCATATGCTACATTTGGAGAGACATCCCCCTGTGCCCACTTCCTTAAATAAATAACAAAGCATGGGAATGCACTCTGGAGCAAGCTGGACATGGCGATGTTTTGCATTTGCATCCTTTTGAAAGCTTCCTAAGAAGGCAGATATTACACGTGGCTTCAGCACAGCAGTTTAGCTTTTGTTGTTTTATACCCAGCACTCTGTACAGATTTTCCTTGACCTTGCTGTTTCTTGACACATTTACCTATTTGACCCCCTGTGGACAGAAATCAGGTTCTATGAGGGGTCCCAATTTCTGCCACCTGCCCCTTCCATCTCACACTACTCACTAGATCTCTGTTTCTAATCTGGAAAGAGGCCAGTTTGGACAAGAACTCTCTTTCCCATGTCATCAGTCCAAGAATTTTGGCATTTGTCACAGAAGTCTCTGCTAGAAAACATAACACAATAAAATGGACTAGCTGTGCACTGGCTAAGACAGAAGATTGAATTATTTAGAATCTTGGTAACTAACAAGTCAGCATATAGACTCCATTTTTTTTTCATAGCAAAATTATTCTAGACAAAAATACCCAGTAGCTTATGACCATTTGGGGGTTGGTGTCCTTAATCTTATGGTACCCAGGATCAAAGCCCAGATTTGAATTCCCTGTGTTACCGATGGCCTGATCCTTTTGGTTATCTCTGATCACTGATTCCAGCCCAGGAACATGGTTTCCCCACCCATTTCACAAAGGGGAGGAGCATGGGGGATAGCAGTGAAGTGGAGTGCACCTACTGTGGAGTTTGAATTCAGTCCAACAGGAGCTGGAGCTGGAGCTGAACTCGGGTTTACTTGTTGGGTGACTCTGAGAGTGTTAGCAAATCCCCTTGAATTAGTTTTGCTGTCTACAGATGGGGAGGAGTAATATCCACTTTATAATGTTAAGATCTCACATGATGAAACAGCTAGCCCATAATTTACATTAAATCTCTTGCTTTGCATGCTTTTCTTTAAAAAAAAAAAACTTTCTAGTTTGTTCTTGTGAAATAATGCCTCCTTCCCTTAGATGTGTCTAGCTCAGGCATACGCTCACTTCCTTGTCCCCTGTACTGAGAAGAGGGTGGGTGGTGTTGGTTTTATGTTTCTAGGTTCCTAGATCTCTAATCCTTGCCTGCAGCTCAGTCCTTTCTGAGTTTATATATGTGCACATTAGCCAGCTACGTGGAAAGGAAACACACCGTGCTGGAACAAAGTTTGTGCTCCACCTATTGCTCATCTAATGTCGATGGCTGACTTGCTGAGTGCCCTTCCACATTGTCCCAGATCCTGTACATGTCAGATGGAGTGCTTCCAACTCTCAGAACTATGTTCCTGCTGCTCTGTGTAAGAGCTGAGCTGACTGGCAGATTCTAGCTAATACTTCCTGTACTTATTCGTTTTGTTCTAGGCTCTCCTTAATAGCTTTGCTGTGTGTGAGTACACCCAGCCACATCTCTTTCCAGAACATTATGACTACAGGCATATCTTTTAAAGCAGCCTATTATACAGTGACAATTACAGAAAGGCATTTCATCTGCGGGAGAGAAAAGTTTTCCTAATAGCCATCTCAGCGTTTCTTTCTTAGTATTTTTTTTTGCCTTCCCATTCCAACTATTACTCCATTCACCACCACCCCAGTAGTTGAGTCTAAGAGAGTCTCCACTGACAGAATTTCCTCCCTGTACCTATCAGCCATCCTCACAGGCCAAAGACTCCAGGCAATTACCCTGTAGTGAGTGTCGGAGGTATGGACGGAGGAAACCATGCAAGGGAAGGAGACTCTTGCCTCTCTCCTTGAAATACAGGAACATCCTGAGCAGGACTTGCTAAAGGCCATAATTGTTGACTTCATTACAGTTCCCGCTCTCTTCTCTCACTCGGTCTGCCTTTCCCCTGTAACTCTGTATTCCCCAGTGGCTGAGCTGCAGGAAGCAGACCAAGGAGATCACAGATGGCTCTCTGGGTCAGATAAGAGCCTTTGAATATTTGCCCTTCCCTTCCTCAGGCCCCCACTAGCTTCTCTCTCTTTTTTAACTCTGTGCCTTTTCGCATCTGCAACCTTTATTCCTGCTTTGGGCAGACCTTTGTTCTGTTTCCAAGTTGCAGCCCACCTACATGGGGAGCACCTTCTCTAGCTTGAGACTTGCCAGTCATCTAAAAGGAGGAAGGAGAGAGGACGGAAGGAGCTGGCTGACTTGAAGCCTCAGCTGGCTTCTCTATGGGCAATCCTGAGACCATGTCCCCACTCCTTATGTGAGACTACCCCTTGCCCCCTCCCCCGCTCTGTTCTCTCTCATACATGGGCCAGTGATTTATTGTCTCCATTAGTTCCTTTCATGCATCGCATAATAGAGGGCTGTCACTTGTGTCTTGAGTGCTCTCTGTGTTGATTTCTTTCTCCATTTGCCTGTGGACCAGAGAACCGAGTGAATACTCAATTTGATAAATGTGGATGATTTTAGACCCTGCTAACCCAGATAAAGTAAAAGAGAGGAGCCCCCTGGGGTCTGGAGCAGAATTACTGTAAGCAACCAATTTATCCGCAGTTTTCCCTTCTCTGTCTACTCGTAAGGAAAGTGCTCTCCTGCAGGCCATCACCCAGGACCTCCTGATCAGATCACATAGCTTACTGAAGCCACAAACGAAGGCCAGGCCCAAGGCCAGGGATGGATCTGTATGTGAGCTGCAAATTTTTGGAGTGTTTATTATACATGCACTTGAATGAATTAGAAAGAGCCTTCTTGTGTAAATACAATAGTTGACAGGATTGGGGTGGGTTTTATGTCAGAGCCACTCTGGGAAGTGTTATTTCGTACTTCTCCCTAGATCGTAGTCATCCATAGCCTCCTCTAGAGCTCTTCCCGGGTGTAGAAACATCTCCTTCCAACATCCCTGGCCCTGGCACACTTGGCTTTCATCTCTTCGTTGGGTTCCAGGGAAGGACATGGCAGCTGTGCAGAGGACTCTGATGGCTCTAGGCAGCGTGGCAGTCACCAAGGATGACGGCTGCTACCGGGGAGAGCCTTCCTGGTTTCACAGGTAAGTCCTTTCCTGCCTCCTGCAGAGAGACACCTAGAGCTACCAGACACTGTTTGTCTACAACGAAGCAAACACTTCCGGCCCCACAACAGGGCCCACTGGGCAAGGAAGACTGATGCTGCCATTCTAGCCAACATCCAACCAGGGCTGAGGTGCTTGGGTGTTTTTTTTTTTTTTTTTTGGTTTTTCGAGACAGGGTTTCTCTGTGTAGCTTTGCGCCTTTCCTGGAACTCACTTGGTAGCCCAGGCTGGCCTCGAACTCAGAGAGATCCGCCTGCCTCTGCCTCCCGAGTGCTGGGATTAAAGGCGTGCGCCACCACCACCCGGCAACTTGGGTGTTCTTGTTAGCTCCTAGCACGCCCCTCTCCCTTGTTCCTTCCCCCCTTTTATCTTTTTAATTCCCTTTCATGCACCTAATAAAGATGAAATATGTCCCTTTGCCAAGTACCATCGCAGTTTGTAACTGTTACCCAGCAGGTTGACTAATAGCTCCCTCTTTGACTCTCGAAAGTGTCCTGATCTGGGTGATAAATTATATGATTATTTCAGTCCACTGAAAGGGCCTTTCAGGACCTTTTCCTTAAGTGATCTTTTTGGCAGTGAGAGTAGACACACGGCTGTGCAAACTGAGGAGTTTGTTGGCAGATGAAAGGGATGCTTGTAGCTGCTACCTGGTAATTCATTTTATTTATTTTCCTAATCTTTTTTTTTCATCCTGGAGAGGTATAAAAAGAACTAGCCTATGTCCTTTAGATGACCTTGACCTAAATTCCTCCTAGAAACATATTGAAATCCTGGTCTTAGTCTCAGCATTATTGATGATCCACCATGGCCTGTATGGCTGCAAATCTAAATTTATTTGCAATCTAGCTCTTTACCAAAATATGGCAGCCTCTGGTCAGGAAATATAAATTGCTCCTTGAAAACTCCTAGATTGATTGGGCAGCAAAACAGAAATTAATCTTTGGTCCTATGTGGGAAGAGTGGAATGGGACTCATGACATGTTTTGTAAAAGAAGTTAGTTTTGTGAGTGGAGGTACCTGAGAGGGTAAGAAGGTAAAGACATTCCTAAAGAGGAAGATGAAGGGAAAGAGAAGTTGAGACTGAGTTTTCCAGAAGGGCAGCTATGGGTTCTCCTTTCTTTTTTGCTAGAAATTTTAAGAATCATCTTGATTCCTAATGGATGGGAAACTTGTATGTACTTGTCAGCCACAGGTCAGGATAAGCCATAGCTCATGGTAAGCCAAAACTCAGTAGACCACAGCTCAGGGTAATCACAACTCATAGTGGGCCACAGCTCAGTAGACCACAGCTCAGGGTAGGCCATAGCTCATGGTGGGTCATAGCTCATGGTAGAGCTGTAGGCCGGGAAAGAGTCTGCTGGTGTGTTTGATTGCCTCACCTAAAAGCTGTGTAACTATGTCTTGAGAAGAATTTGGAACTATCACATGATAAATCCATCTCACTCTTTCCATCCAGGAAAGCCCAGCAGAACCGGAGAGGATTTTCAGAGGAGCAGCTTCGCCAGGGACAGAACGTCATAGGCCTGCAGATGGGCAGCAACAAGGGTGCCTCCCAGGCGGGCATGACGGGGTATGGGATGCCCAGGCAGATCATGTAAGAGGCCACATCTTGCCCCCCCTGGTAGAGAGGACGAATGTTCCACGCCACAGTCTGTGACAAAGAAATAGGTAGTCACCTTCTCACCTTCTCCTCTTCCTCAAAGCCTTCTGTCCCCTGTTTCTGCAAGTGCTGCCTTTCCGCTGAGAATCCACGCTGCCTATTGCTGCCACCTCTTGTTCATTTAGAACTATGCAAAGACTCCGCTCCCTCTTTCTGACCTCCTGCACCCCGAGACCTCCGGTTGTTTGAGTATTTATTTATTTATTTGCCAAAAATTTCTCTCCTCGACTCACAGAACGTACCTAATAAACAACTTAGTCTGGGTTCCAGAGCGTCACTTCATTCTCGGTCGGGGACTTGCTGTTTCACTCAAGAGGTAGTTGACAAGACGAAATTAGCATAGACTACAGAAAATGGATTAACTACGAGGAAACTTTTGTGAGATCGTCGTGTTAATCTTGGTAATTTCAATAGAAAAATTAGAAATAGTTTTTCCCACTAGAGATCTTAAAGTTAAGAGTTCACAAGTGCTGTCTTTGACCTACCCATGTTTCTCTAAGTGCCTACTTTGTGCTTATAATGTTAGACTTTGTTCTTCTATGGGTACTCAGGATATGATGGATGGATTGATGGATGGATGGATGGATGGATGGATGGATGGATGGATGGATGGATGGAAGGAAGGATGGTTTTTATCAAACAACAGTTTTATTTTATTTTTTAAAGTGAGAGGTTTTTTTCGCTTCTATTGCATGAATTTTCTTCATACAGGATGTATCTCAGATCTAAGCTGACATTTATACAGTTTCCCCCCACCCAGTGGCCAGGAATGATACAATATGTCATATTGCTCTCTACATATCGTTTATAGGACCCAAACCCCTAAAACTCTTGAAGATTCCTCGAGATTGAGATCTGCCTAACATGAATGAATTTCCAGTATTTTTTTTCATGGAAGAAAAAATTAACAGGGAAAATAAGTCTGGAGACTATCAATTCATCCTATTTTTTAAAATGTAGTCAGTAGCCAGGCGGTGGTGGCGCATGCCTTTAATCCTAGCACTTGGGAGGCAGTGGCAGGCAGATCTCTGTGAGTTTGAGGCCAGCCTGGTCTACAGAGCGGGTTCCAGGACAGCCAAAGCTACACAGAGAAACCCTGTCTCAAAAAAAAAAAGTTAGGAATGTAGTTGGTAAGAGAAACGAGGCATCTTTATTGATGTAATGAACCACTAACTAATAAGAAAAGGTAAGAAAGAAATGAGACTATCTATATCACTCTAAATATTCAGGTGAAAGGTCTTCAGACTGAGACCTTTGCAGTTCTAGGCTCTCCCAGAGGTTTCTATGAGATCCTTCTCAACTACCCAGGGAGCCCCTGTGGTCCTTTCATAGCTACTGTTGAATTGTCCACGGTACCATCTGAATGTGGCAAACCTTTCCTCAAACCCTACCTTCGAGTTGCCAGTTGAGAGAGGAGGGAAATTGAAGGCTCTGCTAAAGTGATATAAACCTGGGAGGCGATTCCTGAGAGAAAGTTAGTTAGGTCCCAGTGTGGGTGTGGGTATAGAAGGCCTGGGAAGCACCCTCCATCAGGGAGGGGCAGTTGGAAGGAAGCCTGGTATCTGTGGAGAGACAATTTTCTGCTCTTCCTAATTTGCATGCACAGTCAAGGTAATATATGACCTCAGGGAACAACTCCCTGAAGCAAGTAGAGACCCCCGAGGGATGTATGCATTACTTCATGCAGAGAGAGAATTGTTTAGAGTAAGCTAAATAAATACACCAACAGTGACAGGGGAAACCCCGGAAACATAAAATGGCAATCAATTATGAAGAAAAAAACCTCCATTCTCCATTATAGAACAATAATAAAAATAAAATGAATAAAATGAGGCTTGTGAGGCTGGAAGCCAAGAACAAATTAGTAAATTAGAATACCAAGCAAATGCACCTCATGAAAATTTACAGATAGATGGTAAGTACAAAATAAATATTAAAAATACCAGACAATAGTCATGGATTTAGAATCTCAGAAAAGAGAAAAGTCAATTCAGGAAGGAAATGTAATTAATTCATTTATTCCGTGTACAGGTGTTTTCCCTACATGAATGTCTGCATACCATGGGCATGCTAGAGGGAAATTTTTGAATAAATAATATTATGGCTTTACCAGAGCGCTTTTTTACAAGACAAGAACTGTTTTAAAAAACTTGTAAATGCTGGGGGAAAAAATGATTAAGAACCCTTAATGGGTAGCATTGTAATAAAATATTTTACCATTGAAAGTAAGTAGAAAACTCTTAAAGCTTGTAAGTGTGTCTGTGTGTCTGTGTCTGTGTGTCTGTGTGTGTATGTGTATGTATGTTTGTGTGTGTATGTATGTATGTGTCTGTGTGTTTGTATGTGTATCTGTGTCTGGGTCTATTTGTCTCTCTGTGTGTGTGTCTATGTGTCTGTGTGTCTGTCTGATTGTCTGTGTGTCTGTGTCTATGTGTGTGTATGTTATGGGTGCACACATGTACAAGAGTGCGGAGCAAGAAGGATTGGCAGAGGATTTCTCACCAGCCTTGAACTCACTAAGTAGGCTGGGCTGCTTGGCCAGCAAGCATCAGGGATCTGCATGCCTCGGCCTCCCCAGGACGGGGATTATATGTGTACCACCACATCCACCTTTTTAAATCCAGCCCCTGGAAATCAAACTCAAGTCCTCATGCTTGCATAGAAAATGTTTGGCCAATGGAACTATCTCTCTAGCCTAAAGCTTTTTTTTTTTATTTTTTTTATTTTTTTTTGGTTTTTTGAGACAGGGTTTCTCTGTGTAGCTTTGCGACTTTCCTGGAACTCACTTGGTAGCCCAGGCTGGCCTCGAACTCAGAGAGATCCGCCTGCCTCTGCCTCCCGAGTGCTGGGATTAAAGGCGTGCGCCACCACCGCCCGGCTAGCCTAAAACTTTTAAAGAGTAAAAGCCATCACATGTAAGAAAAGAGAGTCATGTTCATCTTTAGAGTTCTCAACATAACCTTGCATACATAATGCAATAGTTTTAACAAAGAATTTTCTATCTAGACCAGTGGTTCTCAACCTTCCTAATACTACAACCCTTTAATACAGTAACTCATGTTGTGGTGACTCCCACCCATAAAATTATTTTCATTGCTACTTCATAACTGTATTTTTGCTACTGTTATGAATTGTAATGTAAATATCTGATAGGCAGAATATCTGATATATTCTGTGAAAGGGTTGTTTGACCCCCAGAAGGGTTCCAACCTAGAGGTTGAGAACCATTGATCTGGATATTTTAAATTTAGAATACCACTTTAAAAATTATATTGCTTAGTATTATGAGATAAAGAACTATGTGCATGCCAAGGCGTTTGTGTGGAGTTCAGAGAACAACTTTCAGAAATGGGTTCTCTCCTTCCACCATGGGTTTTGAAGGTGGCACTCAAGTTGCCGGGCTTTTGTGGCAAACACTTTTACCCACAGAGCAATCCCTGGCCTGCTTACTAATTTGTAAGCTCAAGAATGAAGCACATGTTAATAAAGACCCACTTTGAGAACATAATTAATTATTTCATTAAGAAAAATATATTACCAGGAATATGCCTTTTGATGTGGGAAGTGTGGGTAAATGCATAAATTTGAAAAATCCATTCTTGCTTAAATATAAAAGTCCTAACAAATAAGCAGAGAAAGGTGGCAAAAACACTAAGATTCTAGAAATATTAATGTGGCATGTATGGCATAGAAGGAGAAATACAGAGAAAGGTACATGTTCTAAGAGAATCATCTTGTTTGGAAGAAAGGAGACAGAGAAAGAGGATCCATTCCCCAAAACTGGTACTATTTGGTCTACAAAATAAATAACCATATTAGATTAGAAGTTAAACTGTAAAGTAAATATATTAATCTGTATTAGTATCAGCAAATGAGTGAGTGAATACATGGAAAAGAGATGAAGATAAAATTACATAATAGCTAACCAATCCCAACTATATATATATATATATA
>CABHPH010137086.1:0-14307 GCA_902168325.1 Peromyscus nudipes
ACCACAAAAAGGAAAGTGTAAGTCCAAAGATGTTAACCACATCCGGATGCTCACTTTCTGAAGTTAAAAGGGAACCAAGAGGCCAAATTTAATCATATAAACTCAGATTTATTTTTTAATTAAAGGAAGTTCTTTACTCCAGGGAAAACCTAAGTTTGATGGTCAGCCAAGAAGAAAGCAAACAGCTTGACTCAAGAACAAGGTCATGGCACCCTTAATTGTAGCCAGCCCTTCCTTGCATATTGCTAGGTACCAGGCACCTGGTGTGTGTTATCTCACTTAACCCCCTGACTGATTGGCTTTGGGTAAGTTGCTCATCTGGGTTTTGGCGTTTTGGGATGGTAGTGTGTCCTTTTAGGCTCATTTCCTTAAAGCCTGTGCAGTGGATTCTGTGGTACCTGAGTAACAACCGGTTGGTGGCCTGAAGCAGGAAGAGAAATGCAGCAGGGGAGCGCTGGCCTTTCCCTTGCTTGCAAGACTGAGGGCCAGACTGCAGTCTGGGAGACGCTGCTGATCTTTGATCTTTAGCTCTCTCTCAAGACTTAAAACAGTGCAGTGCCAGTCAGCTGTTACTTACCAGCTGAACTCTGAATTCTCTACAAGTTTGCAGCCTTTGACACTCTTTTCCAAAATGATGCCTCCACGCTGTTTATTCTTTTGTTTTGGTTTGGTTTTTCAAGACAAGGTTTCTTTGTGTCGTTTTGGTGCCTGTCCTGGATCTCATTCTGTAGACCAGGCTGGCCTCGAACTCACAGAGATCTGCCTGGCTCTGCTTCCTGAGTGTTGGGATTAAAGGTGTGTGCCACCACCGCCTAGCTAGGCTGTTTATTCTTAAACACCCTTTTAGGTAGCAGAGGTGCCCACCATGCCAAACACAAGGCACTTTTACACTTGCACACTATTTCCAATTGCCTGGAGTTCCCAACACAATACTTAAAATTCAAAGAGCATTGTGAATGCTTTCTTTTCTGTTTCACAGGGAAAAGATGGTAATGCTATTTTTTATTTTGCTTAATTACTTTATTCTATTATGATGTAAAAACCCATCAGCTTTTTTGACTCTCAAACCCTTTTCAATCACCTTGTTCAGTGGTGGTATATACATTAGAGAAGACAGAAGAACACCAAAGAATAGTTACTAGCATGAGGCTGGAGCTCAGGAGTCACCACAGCTCTCTGTCCTGTTCTGTTAACACCACAGAGGTGTCCAACCTTTTGCCATTGTGACATGATATTCATGGCCTTCCATGGGACATGTCACACACACACACACACACACACACTAAATAAATGCGTATAATAAATGTTTTTTAAAAGAAGAAAGTAAAAATGGTTTTGGCTGCAAAATTCACATGCCCTGACAAGTTTCATCCCTGGACATTCATTTTTTGTGGCGATGTTATGAACCACAAGGATGAAATAAATGATGAAAATCATTGGAACAATACGATATAGTGCAGATTAAAAGCTAACAGGCATAGGAGCTTAAAAAAGTCGCACTAACAGGACAGACAAGCATTTCCCCCTAAGGAACCTTAAGAAACTTTAATATTACTACATTTAACATTCAGTAACAACCTTGAGCACTGGTCTTCATACAACCATGCTTTCTTCATATAACTATCCACAATTAGTAGCAGCTTACCAGCAATTTATATTGCATATGCTTCTGCATATGCCTCTAAACTTTTTTCTTTTCTTCCTTTATAAAATTTATTTATTTATTTATTTAGGCTGCACCTTGTAGCTCTGGCTGGCCTGCAGCTCTCTATGTAGACCAGGCTGACCTCAAACTTACTGAGATCTATCTACTCTGCCTCCCCAAATGCTGGGATTAAAGTAAAGCATGTGCTACCATGCCCAGCTGCCTCAATAATTTGAAAAAAAGATTTTTATCTAGGTGTGGTGATACATGCCTGGAATTCAAGCACTTGGGAAGTGGAGGCAGAATCAAGAGCTCAGGTCATCCTTAGCTACATGGGAAATTTGGGGCCAGCCTGGGCTGTGTGAGACCTGTCGTTTTTTAACAAAGTTATATTTATTATTTGCTTGTAGCTGGTGGAAGGTGTGTGTGTGCCTGTGTACGTGAATGTGTGTATTTAAGTCAAACATGGGGGTCCTGGGGATTGACCCAAGATCATCAGTCTTGGTGGTAATCATCTTTACCCAATGAGCCATGTCTTACCAAAATAGTAAATTAAAAAAAATATTTTTAAAGAAGTAACATGTCAACATAAAACCACAACTCTTACCTCATCCAGAATATAAGTTTATTCTCAGCCAGATATGAGTGACCATGGCTCAAGTATATGGATTTGGATTATCCCAAAAACTATGTTTCAATGTAAAAATAATGAAACAGAATGAAAGGAAGTAATAAATCAAGGAATTTGATAAATACATTGTGGGGATGTCATATAGGTGAGTTACAGCAAAGTGGGGAAACTCTGCTATAGGTTGTAAATGGCGTCCTATGACATGTAATTTTGGATTGGGGAACTAAGTGAATGCACTCAGGTTTTATGTGATGGTTGAAAGGATATTAGGTCAGATACAAAGATTAGCATTGAGTGATTAGTAAGGGGACTAAAGATCGCCCAAGATGATTTGTTTCTAGATCTGTAACATTCCAACTCTCCACAATCATGAAGTTCTAATTTATAAGCCTGGTAGACTCTTTAACATAGTTTTAGATTTTTCAATAGGGGTTTAAATTTACATAGGCAGTGCCTTCTCAGGTTTCAAATATCATTGATTTTTTTGAGTATTCAAAATCAAAATGCCCCATCCTACTTTTATGATTTGTGTGTGAGGTGGGGAGGCACACAGGTACTCCTGCATGTGTGGAGTCAGAACTCGGGTTGTTTGTACTTTAAACTATTTTATGTCATTAGGAAGAGATCTGTGACAGTATGCTGATCACAGGAAATGCAAAGATGATTAGGATTCTTGTGAGCATCAAGTGAGATGAGATGGATACAGCTGAAATAGCTTGTGACTGTCACGGTGAGGGTTCCGTGATAGAGTTATACAATGTAAGTTACATGGATGCTAAAGGAGGTGTTGAACTTCATGTCTGACTGGGTCTTCACAAACATGAACGTTCGTCACCTAGAAAGGAGAGTTAGGCTAGAGCAGCCAGAGGGGACGCGCACATGAAGGCATGGGAGCAGAAGGCGCATGCACATGCGTGCTCAGACTTCCCACTTTGTGAGCCTGGAGGACGGGACTGATGAAGTGGCAAGGGTTAATGCTGACAAAAAGGTCTGTAAGAAGTGGAAAGCCATTTAAGTATTTCCAGCAAGGCCAGAGAGCGGATGGCTCAGTGGTTAAGAGCACTGACTGCTTTTGCAGAAGAGCGGAGTTCAGTTCCCAGCACACGTCAGGTGGCTCACAATCACCTGTAACTCCAGCTCCAGAAGGATGAGATGCTCCTGTCCTCTGAGGGCATCTGCACTCTCACACCTTCCCCTCCTCTCAATGTAATTAAAAATAATAAATAAATCATAAAAGTGTTTGAGAAAGTCAGGGTGAATGAATGACTCAGATGTTGCTATAATCATACAAGTGAAAAATTAAGCATTAAGTTTATTCAGTGGAAGAGGAACAAGGAAAATAGGTAAGTCAGGACTTTACGACTGAAGTAGGAAATTATGTTTATGCCTGATGGTCTCTGTTCTTCTGAGCCAAGAACTTGGATGTTGGGGAGGATGAACTAATACAGGTAGGTATACAGAAAATGGTGAAGGGAAAGACTTCACTCATTCATTCATTCATTCATTCATTCACTCATTCATTCATTCATTCATTGTGCAGTGCCGAGGATCAAACCCAGGGCCTTCGGGCTGTTCTAGGCTAGCATTTTTCCAGTAAGCCACAGCACAGTCCATTAAAACCAGCCTTTCAAATGTAAGAACCTGTAAGCTTTAGCTTTCTTAGAAGAATAACCATGCAAATTAAGGCTATAAAATTAGTTTATTTCAAATGTGAAAATATAAAAACTGCTAAGTATTGAAGCATTGAAACTTTAAGGTCTATTTTAATCAATGTACTCAAATTCAATTGAGATAATATTCACAGCAGACACAAACATAGACTTGTAATCCTTAAGAGGATTAAAATCCTGGGGGATTACATTCTGTTACTTGATCAGAGCACAGGACTGTAATGTCCAGTGCTGTGGACCCCACCGAACCTCCCAGAGGAGGGTGGCTTGATGACGATTATAGGCATCAAATGGTCATGGGTGGCGACTGGGGAAATGACCGTAGACCTATTCCTGGCCAGTAGGACTTGAGACTTGAAGAAAGGCTTGCTGGGAGAACCTCCAGGAAAGGTGTCTTCAGGTCTGTGAAGAAATCACTCATCTTCTTCCTCTGGTTGCTACCAGATCTCAGTGAACCTGTAGATCAGTCACAGCCATCATGTGACCAGGCCAAGAACAAAGCCAGTGCTACAGGCAGTGGGCAGGGCAGGTGAAGGCAGCTGACCCACGGTGATGTGCCCAGCCGTTGGACCCTGCTTCACTTGAACTTCTTATATGGCTATAAATGTCCTCATTTACAGGTCTCTGTTACTCACAGGTCAAAGCTTCCCAAGCGAAGCAAGAACTAATGAATAGAAATACTGGGATGATTATGACATGTCAGGTGTTTCCTAAAACTTCTCTCAGTCAACCAACCGTCTCCTTTACAGTCATTTCCAAACTGTGTCACCCCTTTCCTCTCAAGTGTTGTCACTGCTTCTTGTTTGTTTGTTTGTTCTTAATACTACCCCACCCAACCATCTGTCCTTTCACAGATGGTTTCTGAAGAACAAAGAGAAGAGGCATGGGGCCAGTTCTCTTCCTTTTAGTTCCTCTCAGGTGTGAGCAGATGTATGTCTTTTCCAGGCAGTGTGAAGTTGTGGCAATGAGCCTTTCCCTGCCGGAGCTCCAGAGAGGCTCCTAAAGGACAGATTGGACAGTCTTCTAACCAAAATAATAATAATAAAAACAAAGCTTTAAAAAATCATGACATATCCTTCACTTATTTGCCTCTTGTTCATATCGAAGGCATTCCTATACATTTTTAATAACCCTCAAAATAGTGCATGCAAAATGCTAGGCATCATTTGGCCCACGGCGCCATTACCTGCCATTACCTGCGGTGTTTGACTTAGATGAGGTCACACTGGTGCCAGCACTGAGGCATGCCCCCGTCCTCCCACGGCTCTGGAGCTGAGAACAAGGTGGCCTTCCTACAGACAGCTAGAGCTTCGCTTTACTCTCATGAATAACACCCCTGAACTCTTTCATCTCGGGGCTACTGTATGCCTTTTATTTTCATAAACAAGCAGCAATTTTGGCATTTCTTATGACAAAAAACCCATAGGAAAAGGCAGGCATGCCCAGGGAGCTTCCTGGGCGGAGTGGTTTCTCTGTTAAAGCTGGCAGAGTCTGGTCATCCACCATCTTCAGGGTTTCACCGTTCAGCTGGACAGATCTACAGAAAGGAAAGACAGGCCTGAGTTAGGCAGGTTGTGCGTGCCCTGTGGCCTCTACGAAAGCTGTGAACTAATTTTAAACCAAGGAGGACTTTTGTGGCAGCTTGAGTTATATAATTTGTATTTCAACACTAGGTGAGATTAGGTGTTTGACCAAGACAAACTTAGAACCGCAGAGGGAGAGAAAGTAACTGGAGCAGAGGCCGTCTGGCCCGCTAAGCCTGCATTAGTACTACCTGGCTTTTTACAGAAACATGCACAAACTATGCACCTTTTTTAATCTTTTTCCAAGATGGCGTCACATACATAGCTCAGGCTGGAACTTCCTGTGCGACCCTGGCTGGCCCCAGACTCCCAGTGATCTTCCTACCTCCACTACACCTAGGTTCTTGATCCTTTTCTGAAGTGGTTTTTGTTATTTGTAAAAACTGATGTGATTGGTGAGAGTTACGTTTACGCCATGTATAGAACAATGTGACACACGTAGGAGTCGTCACCATGCCTGCGAACAATAAGCACTGTGGAAATGTTACATATTGCCATTTTTTTCATATACGTGAACATAACCAGCCAGGCCTGTAATCCTAGCACTGTCAGGAGGCGGAGCCAGGAGTTCGGAGTTGTCCTGACTACACAGCATGTTCAAGGCCACAGGAGACCCTATCTCAAAAACTCCTAAAACAAAAGCAACCCATTACATCATCCTACTTTTAATACCTCAACATATTTTTCCATCTTTCTATGCATATAAACACATTTTTCTTTAATGGTTGTGCTTATGTATATGAGGGTTGTGTCTACACGCCAGAAGAGCATCGGCTCCCATTATAGTTGTGAGCCACCGTGTGGTTGCTGGGGATTGAACTCAAGACCTCTGGAAGAGCAGCCAGGGCTCTTACCCTTTAGAAAGCCATCTCTCCAGTCCTGTATATATTTTCTTAAAACTTATTTTTCATTGAATACAGCCTCATGTTTGTTCATATCATACAGTATTCATCCACTGTATCATTTTAGTGAACACATAGCACAGGATTCTATGCTATGAATTCATTAGTGCATTTGCTTAATTCTCTACTTCTAGATATTTTGTTTCCATGGGGTACAATCCTGTGTTTTTCCTTCTTTTTTCACAGGTTCTTTCTCTGTAGCTCTGGCTGGCCTGGAACTCACTATGTAGACTAGGCTGGCCCCAAACCTGGGAGCCATCCTCCTGTTTCTGCCTCCCAAGTGCTGGGATTATGGGATGCACCATCACGCCTAGCTTGTACTGTTCATCTTTTCAAAGTCTTTTCACCTCTTTTCTTTCCTAAGACTGGATCTCACTATGTAGCTCTAGATGTCTTTGAACTCACTCTGTAGACCAGGCTGGCTTTGAACTAACAGAGATCCCCCTGCCTCTGCCTCCCGGGTGCTGGAATTAAAGGTGTGCATCACTATGTCCTGCTCCACCTCCTGTCCTTACGAGGGTCAGTGGGTAGGAACTGGGTTCCACATAACCTTTGTCAGAAGCTCAGCACCTAGTCCCACAACTCAAGGCATACTAACAACATGCCACAATTGTGCCAGCGGCCACCAAGGCTATTCTGAGGTGGATTCCGTCCACAGGCTTTGGTTTTGTTTTTACGCTCACATATCACATCAAGTGTATATAAGGAAGCAGAGGAAATATGACCATCTTCAGGAAACCACAAGCAAATATAGGTCTTGAAAGATATCTCTGAATATTGGTAGTAAGAGCACTCAGCATGAACTGAAGGACTGTTTGAGAATGCCTACCAATGCCAGACGGTGGTGGCACACGCCTTTATCCCAGCACTGGGGAGGTGGAGGCAGGTTGAGCTTTGTGAGTTTGAGGCCAGCCTGGTGCTTTGCTACCTCAACTTGAAGGTAAGTTTGATACTGTGAATTAATAGTGCTGTGTAAGACAGGAACACAGCAAGATTCCACCTGCTCAGGCTGCGGTGTTTAATCAGCTATGCATACAAATGTGCCCTGAGGGATGTGTGTTTAAGTGGATTCAGCAATGAGAGTGGGGTTTCATCTGAGGGAAGTAACTTGCTTCGTGTTTTGAAGACAGAAACAGGAGGATGAGGAGTAGAAGACAGGTCTGTTGGACTGCGGGTGAGATAAAGGTTTAAAGAATCAGTAAGCAGCAGGTTTGGCAGAATTGAAGAGCCTTGGAAAAATTCACCTGAGATAAATACATAAATACTATTAAAATACTTTCATTCAAGGCTGGTGCGTTAGCTCAGCAGGTAAGGCACTTGCTGCCCAGCCCGACAGCCTGATTCTGGTTCCCCAGACCCACATGCTGGAATCACTGCATGCTGCCCTTTGACCTCTGCCCTCGGGAATGCACCCAAAATGTACTTAGAAACAATTGAAGTAATTTACCTAGAAGCTCGTTTCCAAAAGCCATTTTCTTACTCTACCCGCCCCCCCCCCCAAAACTACTTCAATGCTGTAGGAGAATCCCACCCAGCTCTGTGTGGTGTTTTATTCCACCCACACGCCCTTACTAGATCAGATGGATGGTTCTGTGCCACTGGCTATCGGAGTATCTTCGGAACAAATACTCTAAATGTGGAAGTACTCTGCCCTTGATAAACACCAGCCACAAGCCCTTTATCTACAAGGGTGTCCTGCCAGAGAGATATGCTAGGGCAATGGTGGCACAAAGCTTGTGGGAGTCACCAACCAATAACTGATCTGACTTAAGGCCCACCCCACAAGATGGAACCCATATCGACACTGCTTGGGTGACCGAGAACCCAAGAGACTAGATAGATAGCCCAGGGACCTAGGGCAGAACCGAGTAATACTGATCTAAAAAAAGAAAAAAAAAATGTAGTGATGAAACAACTCCTAATGATATTCTCTCTACTCATTGACCAGTGCCTTGTTCAGCCATCATCAGAGAAGCTTCCTCCTGTATGGGGACACATACAGAGACCCACAGCCAGACATTACACAGAGGGTGAGAGACCTGGGGACACTCAGCCCTAAAGGGGAAGTCTCCATCAAATCCTTCCCCTCAGAGCTCAGGGAACCCCACGAGGAGAAAGAGCAAAGAGTGTAAGAGCCAGAGGGGATGGAGACACCAAGAACACAAGGTCCTCTAAATCAACACGAGCAAAGCTCATTTGAACTCACAAAGACTGAAGCAGCATGCACAGGGCCTGCATGGGTTTGTGCCAGGTCCTCTGTGTGTATATTATGACTTCCAATCTGGTGTTTCTATGGCGTCCCTGAGTGTGTGAACAAGTGGGTCTCTGTGGGAGCCCACAGAGATTTCCTAGTGAGATCTGAGTTAGCTTTACCCAGCAGGGCTGCATAAGGGGATGGATTGACAATGTGCATGGTATGGTTACCAGGTGTTTGGAAGGATCTGCACGTGGCTGTGCTAGGGGAGGTCTTTTGCTCCACTCCTTGGCATTCCTTTAAAAAAAAACCCTTTAGAAGAGACAGAAGGGACCAGTGAATAAGGATCCAGGCCCTCCCGAGGCTATCCTGTGTTTCTAGCTGTCTCTCCCCTCTATATTTCTATTGAAATCTCTTATCCCTCACTCCTCAAGAGTACCCTGGGGATGGGCCCCTCAGAGATCTCTGATCTTTTTAACTTTTCTTCTGTTGGTTTGTCTGTCCAACTTTGATGTGATAGTTTTTTTTATCTTATACTTTATTTTGTTATATATTTTTTAAAATGAATGAATGGAAACCTTGCCACCAGGGTAAAGGTTAACAACTGAGCTGTCACCTGCTGGGAGGGAGAAATGAGTTTTCTTCCATAGAGAGACACACCAACCTCTCTAGGACAGGCCTCATGTTCAGGAAGAGTTGACAACATATAGTGAACTCCACAGCTTTTTGTGTGCTTTTATTTGGATATAGTTTGGTGGGGTTTGTTTGTTTTCTTTTTGAGTGTGGCCTTATTTTGTTTTCCTGGTCTTGGGGAGTTTGTTGTTACACCGGGTTTTTGTTCTTTTGAGAAAGAATCTAAAGTTGAGTGGGCAGGGCGAGGATTCCGAAGGACTTAGGGGAGGGGAAGAATATGATCAAAATATATTTAAATTTAAAAATTGTTTTAAATAAAAAAATATAAAACAATAATCTACACTGAATCTTGATATGTGAGGATATTTGGGATTACCGATTTTCTTCTAAGATAACTTCTAGTTTGTGTCCATATCCTTCTACGTTGCCCTCTTCCATGAGTTACAGTTGTATAAATAAGTATTCACATATAGAATTTATGAAATAAAAATGTTAGAATGTAATAGTTACCCCCTTCCCCCGCCATTGAAAAACCCTCTCTGTTCTGATAAATGCCAATAAACTTTACGTAAAGTTTGCAATGACCAAGAAAAATGACTCACTTGGAAAGTAACCCATCAGGTCCAAAAGGCTTTAGAAGGTACTTGTCCACTGGCTTGTTAAACAATTGATATGGCAACTTCAAGTGCTTGGTGACATTATGGAGGTTCAAGGCATACAGAGTTAAATCTCCTTCCCGATACCTTGGGCTAAAAGCAAACAGGTTAACTCAGTCATATATCTGTCTGACTTACACACTGAAGAACCTGAACATTCACACAATCAGAGATACTGAGTACCGTATTCATATGGTGGTGGGATGTATTAGCAGCCTTTCCAAGGATGATGTTAGACCAATCTTGTGGCCCTATTTTGAAAACAAGAAAAGTACTATTCTTCACATCACCACCTCCTGAGCCAGAAGGCTGAGAGCTTCACTCCTTTGCCACATTGAGCAAGCTCCAGAAGGTTGTAGCCAGACCACATGTTTTTATATATAGGAAGGATAATGATAATCTTGATGATAATAATAAGATCTATAGTGAATTCCAGTTATAAACTATATAAACAAGCTATTCCTAGTCTAATAAAAAGACTAACCAGGAGGCTGGACAGAGCATGGGCTGCTCTTCCAGAGGACTAGGGTTCAGTCCCCATAACTCACAACATAACAGTTGTAATGCCAATTTCAGGAGATCCAGTGCCCTCCTCTAGCCTCCAAGGACACCTGGTACACACATGGCATACACATATATGCAGACAAATACCCATATATATAAAATAAAAATAATTTTTAAAAAAGACTGAAACGGGGCTGGGGAGGTGGGTAAGCTGGTAAGATGTTTACTCCATCTCCTGAAACCCTGTAAAAAGCTGGACAAGGTGGCACATGCTTGCCATTCTTGTGATGGTGAGATGGAAAGGAGAGACACGTGACTCTAGAGCTTGGTGGCAGCTAGCCTAGCAACTTGGCAAAGTTCTAGGCCAATGAGAGACCCTGTCCCTAACAAAAGGTAGACGGCACCTGAGGAAGGACCCCAGATTGTTGACGTCTTCATGCACACTCATGTATGTGCATGAACACACATGTGTACCCCACATGTGAGCATGCACATATACAAAACACACAGAATATACTAATCACACATAATAAAAGGATGATTGAGACAGACGAAGGCCGAGGGTGGTGGTGCACACCTTTACTCAGAGCACATGGGAGGCCGAGGCAGGCAGATCTGAATTCAAGGGCCAGCTTGGTTTACATAACAAATTTCAGGCCGGTCAAAACCACCTCCTAGTAAGATCCTATTTCAACCAAAACAAACAAAAAATAAATCTGTTGACTTTTCCAGAATTTATCCACTTAAGCCATTCCATACTTCATACCATGACCTTCACTATTCCGAGTCCTCAGTCACCAGGAATGGAGAATGTTAGGTGGCTTTGGGGGCTAGTACTAGCCCATCTGCCATAAGAGATTGAAACTCAGATAAGCTAAGCCCTGGGGTTTGGGGAACTCTTTCTACCTAAAGCCAGAGTGCAGGTCTAGGAACATCTGCATGGCCTCTTGCTCTAAAAACTGGTCACAACTCAAGAATATTTTTTATTTATTTGGTTTATTTCTGGGAAGGACATATGTGTGCCACATGTGTGGAGGTCAGAGGCCGACTCTTGGGAGTTGGTTCTCTTCCACTACCTTGTGGTGTCCAACTCAGGCCCTGCAGATCCTCTACCTGCTGAGCTGTCTGCTGGCCCAGGTACAACTTAAAAAGGAATCTCCAAGTTAAACAAGCTAGGCTTATTTATTTGTGTGCCATGTGCACATACAGAGGGCAGAGGACAGTTTTCAGGAGTCGGTTCTCTCCTTCCACCACGTGGGTCCCAGGGATGGAAACCAGGTGGTCAGTCCTGACGGCAGGGGCCTTTATCGGCAGAGCATTCTCGACAGCCCTTTCCACCCTTTGATGCTGTTGATATTGTTGATTCTTTCTTCTTCCTTAGTAAACTAAGGAGATCAGTCCATCCACAGACTTGTATATTCAAACTAATTCATGTTCACAATTACACGCACCCATAAGGAATCATCTGCGTACCATTCAGGATATGTTTTCATTATAGACATTATTTCATTAAAATCATTATGTAAATCTTTGCTGGGTTGCATATGCCTGTATTGAAACAATTGTTTTGCTTTTTAATCTTATTTATTTTTGTTTTTCAAGACAGGGTTTCTCTTTGCCCTGGCTTCCTGGAACTTGCCCTGTAGACCAGGCTAGCCTTGATCTCAAGGATCCACCTGACTCTGCTTCTTGAGTGCTGAGATTAAAAGTGTGCCACCACTGCTTAGCTTGGTTTTTTATTTTTTAAAAACCTTATTTATGCGTATGAGTGTTCTGCCTGCATATATGTATACTGTGTGTGTGTGTGTGTGTGTGTGTGTGTGTGTGTGTGTGTGTGTCTGGTGCCTTCCGAAGCCAGAGTGTTGAGTGCCCTAAAACTAAAATTACAAATAGTTGTGAGTCACTATGTGGGTGCTGGGAACTGAACCTGGGTCCTCAGCCAGTACTCTTACCTGCTGAGTCATATCTCCAGCCCCTATTTAAGCAAGTGTGTGTGTGTGTGTGTGTTCTTTTTTTTTTTTTTTAAGAAAGGTTCTTTTTTTCTTTTAAAGATTCATTTATTTATTATGCATACAGTGTTCTGTCTGCATGTATCCCTGCAGGCCAGAAGAGGGCACCAGATCTCATTACAGATGGTTGTGAGCCACCATGTGGTTGCTGGGAATTGAACTCAGGACCTTTGGAAGAGCAAGCAGTGCTCTTAACCTCTGAGCCATCTCTCCAGCCCCGTGTGTATGTTCTTGTATGTGAAATGTGTGCACATGTGTGTGATGACTAGAGACCGACAATAGATGTTTTTCTCAGCTGCTCTCCATTTTTTCTTTCTTTTTTCTTTTTTTGAGACAGGGTCTCTCGTTGGCTTCGAGTTCACGAATTCAGAGAGACTGGCCAATTAGCACACCCTGGGGACCCTTTTGTCTCTGCCTTCCCAGTGTTGGACTACGCACTGCCACATCCAGCTTTTTCTACATGGATGCTGGATGTGGATCTCAGGCCCTCATGCTTCCTTCCACACAGCACTTCCCCAGCCGAGCTGTCTAGCCAGCCCCCCTGGAAGGTTTGGGAGTTAGAGTCTGGTATCATGAAGACAAAGAAAGAAAGGATAAGGAAAAACGACACAGTTCAGATCCTTACACAGCTGGAGGGCAGCCGGGGTGCTGGACAGGACGTCTCCCGATGACTAACTGACTTGTCTGGGGGAAGTGTGTGCTTCGTACTTACTGGTGGGTGTTTGTGCAATGCAGATACGCTCGAAGTTTGCTTCTGTCTGGGCCTTTCACTTGCACCATTAGCACCTGGGGACCTACCAGTTTCTTGAACAGAAGAGATAGCCAGTAATCCTATCATTCAGGGGGAGAGACAGAAAACAGATCTCTGGTTATTTTCTTTTTATTTATTTTATTTATTGATTGATTGTTTTTTTGTTTTGTTTTTTGTTTTTTTGTTTTGTTTTGTTTTGTTTTTTTGAGACAGGGTTTCTCTGTGTAGCTTTGGAGCCTGTCCTGGAACTCACTCTGTAGCCCAGGCTGGCCTCAAACTCACAGAGATCCTCCTGCCTCTGCCTCCCGAGTGCTGGGATTAAGGGCATGTACCACCATACCTGGCCTATATCTTGAAGATTATGAATAAAATAGTCAATTATTAGATGGTGTTTTTAAAAGAAATATATAACCCTGGCATGTTGTAAAGTTAGCCAAACTTTATGGCTTTATAGTTGTTGTTGAGACAGGGAGGGGGAGATGGGAGGAGGAGATGGGAGGGGGAGATGGGAGGGGGAGATGGGAGGGGGAGATGGGAGGGGGAGACAGAATTCCCAGAAGTTTTGAGGCCAGATATTCTGGTGTATCCAGCAGCAAGCAGAGAGACCAACACTAGAGGGTGCTGACTGACCCTCACACAAACTCTATAGTGCACACGTGCCTACACACACACACACACACACACACACACACACACACACAATGATCTGTAAGGGTCCTCCCAGCTCATCTTTACTGAGGGGACTGACTACTCCTAGGAGGTTAGGAGGGCCCAGAGCAGACATCATCTCTTCACAGTCACAGGAAGTAAGGTCACTTACAGGTAAGGGCTTGAAGTTTTGGTCCACGAGGTGGTAGTTGCCGGCTCCAAAGAACACCTGTCTCATCACCACCTCTATGCCCATCTGGGCTGAGATGCCCAACTTATCCAGCCACCTGAGACAGAGTGACACGAGCTTTCTTTAGATTGGAAAACAAAGTCATTCCATTCTAATTACACATAGATTTGCTCATCTGTGTGGGAGGAATCAACAGGAAACTACAAGAATGGCATTAATTACGAATAAGTCATTCACATGAGATGGTGACAGAAGTCTCACACACACACACACACACACACACACACACAC
>CABHPH010137086.1:14911-40114 GCA_902168325.1 Peromyscus nudipes
GGCCTCAGAATGAAGAGCATGGAGACAGTGAGGCCTCAGAATGAAGAACATGGAGACAGTGAGGCCTCAGAATGAAGAACATGGAGACAGTGAGGTGCTGCATATAAGCAACCCCTGGGGTAAAACAACCACGTTTGTGCAGTGGACAATGAGGTGTGGCAGCCAATCCTGAAGTTCATGGGTCACCCTCAAGTGTGACATGGATATTTTAGAGCTAAACTTCTTGAGAATCTGCAGTACAGCTCTATGCACATTAAGCATCCTCGGAGCCAAAACTCTGGACGAACTCAACATCTTCCCTCCCCTCCTCGACCTTTCCTTCCTCTTCCCTTGCCTGCCTTGTCTCTTTTCCCACAGGGTTTCACTGTGAACCCCTGATCCTCCTGTTGTGGCCTCACATGCTGGGATTGTAGGCAAGCCTCCACCCCTGGAAAAGAGCAAGCTTCCCCAGAGAAGGGGCCCTGCTACAGGCTGGACCTTAAATGGCCTCCAACGGCTGGTGTTAGAGCCTGGCCTTCGCTGATGGTGCTTGTGTGAGGTGGTAAGGCCTAGTCAGAAGTAGGCCCTCCCAAGGGTATCAGGCCCTCCTGGCTCCTCCTCCTTTCTCTTTTGCCTCTACTCACTCTGAGGTGAGCAGTTTCCTCCACCACAGGCTTGCCATAATATACTGCTTCACAGACCCAAAGGCAACAGGACCAAGTGATCAAGGGCTTAGGCCTCTGAAATGAGCCACAGTCAACATTTTCTCTACTAAATTGTTTATCTCAGTATTTTTCACAGTGACAGAAGGCTAATTGACATGCATTCTTTGACCTATGTTTAGGACATCATAATTCTTTCTTTCTTCCCTTTGTCCTTTTCATCATCATCATCATCATCCTCATCCTCATTGTTGTCATCCTCCTGTGGGCTAAACCTTGGGCCTATGAGCCTTCTAGGCAAGTGCTCTATCACTGAGGCCTCATTTTACTTTTTGTGTTTTGAGACAAGATCTTGCTTAGTTGTCCAGCCTGGTCTTGAACTCACTCTGTAGCCCAATCAGATCTTGAACCTGTAGTCCCCCTACCTCAGCTTCCTAAGTAGCTAGAATGACAAACGTGCACCATCAAGCCCAGCCCAACCTTCTACAACAGTCCATGCTGGCTATTGATCGGGGACCATGGCGGCGCCAAGCGTCTTGGAGCCGCTGCTTGACGATGACGGTGCTCGGATGACTGGGACTGACCCTTCGCTGACCTTGGTGGAGTTTGCTGCACAGCTCTCGCCTAGGTCTTTGACATGGTTAATGTTTGAACCCCTTGCTGTCAAGGGCCCCTCACCGAAGGCTGGAATTGGGACAATGTAACAAGTTTTATGAAAGCTGATGTTAAGAGTAAAACTTTCGGTGATTCCCTGGGAGAATTAGCTATGCAAGAAACCAAGTCTTCTATACAACCTATTACTTAAGTGGTCTTCATAAGCATGAGACCTAGGATGTAGAAGAAATCATTTAAGAAGAAAAGCTTAGGGAAATTTTAGAAGCTGACAAACTATAACTGAATCATTAGGTTTTTATGTTTTGCCCCAGAAATACGGAACTAGTATGGACAAGGAAAATATTTTTGATTATTAAATTAATAACAAGCCTTGGTAACATCCTGAAGGCAAAGTAAGTAGTTTTAGGAACCTTTTTTTGTTTTGTTTTTGTTTTTGTTTTTTGTTTTTTTTGTTTTTTGGGTTTTTTTGAGACAGGGTTTCCCTGTGTAGCCCTGGCTATCCTGGAACTCGCTCTGTAGACGAGGTTGGGCTCAAACTCAGAGATCCACCTGCTTCCTGCTTCTGCTTCTGCTTCTCTTTCTTTCTTTCTTTCTTTCTTTCTTTCTTTCTTTCTTTCTTTCTTTCTTTCTTTCTTTCTTTCTTTCTTTCTTCCTTCCTTCCTTCCTTCCTTCCTTCCTTCCTTCCTTCCTTCCTTTCTTTCTTTTTTTGGAGCTGAGGACCGAACCAGGGCCTTGCACTTGCTAGGCAAGTGCTCTACCACTGAGCTAAATCCCCAACCCCTGCTTCTGCTTCTTGAGCGCTGGGATTAGAGGTGTGCGTCACCACTGCCCGGCCAACTTTAGGAATCCTGATGTTCTTTGACTCTTTGCAGGATTGTGATAAAGATAGAGACCACATTGAAAGAGGAGTTTATGACAGAGACACAAAGAGAAACATCTTGGCTCAGTGAACTGCCTGGCTACTGAGCAGCCTTGTCAGACCAGGACTTTTCTGATTGTAGGAAGAATAAAGAGCAGAAGATGGTATTTCAGAGGTCAAGGCAAAGGATGGTGGGCTTATGTCAGATAGAAAAGAAAGAATTTGAACAAGGACTGAGGAATTAGATTTCTGCAGAAAGATCAAATATTCCTCATAGTAGATTAATAGAATAACACGTGGTAGGAAATAACTTCTGATCTGTTAACTTAGTCAAACTTAGAGACATCCTGTCTAGTTTTTCTGTAACCACAAGGCTTTCCAACACCAATGTTAAGGAAAAGGACAGTGAGTTAAAAAGAATTGATTTTATCATAATGTTCGATTTTAGTTCTCATGAAATTTGCGGTTTGCTTGTTTTGTTTCTTTTACTTGATAAGCCTGTGTAATCACGGAAGACTTCACAGAATGTCTGTACCATGAAAAGACTTTGTCATCAGTGATTAAAGTCTGTGAGGAAATGATTTTAGGTATAAATAAAGCCTGTGAGAGATACAGGTTGTCAGAGTAGGAGAAGCCACACCGAGATGCGCTTCCTCTCTGCCTAAATGTCTCTCCTAAAATGAAACTCAGAAGTGTCCCCTGTCTGATTCCTCCGTCACCGCTCTTGCATCCACCAATCTTCAGACCCCACCCTCATCTGGAGCTGGACTCTGCAGGACACCAGTTAAAGATGTCTGACAAGGTTTAGCAAACCCATTTTAGATAAAAGGTGTAGGAGCGTTTTGCCTGCTTGTATGTCTGTGTGCCAGGTGCATGCCTGGTGCCTGTGGAGACTGGAAGAGGGCCTTGGATCTCCTGGAACTGGAGTGACAGATGGTTGGGAGCCACCATGTCAGTGCTGAGACCTGAACCCCAGTCCTCTGGAAGTGTAGCACTGTTCTTAACCACTGAACCATCTCTTGAGCCTGGAAAATTACTTTTTTTTTTTTTTGTAAGACCTGGCACAAAATTTTAGGGTTCTGTCACAGACGTTGTGTTTGATGTGGGTTTTGGCTGACATTAGGGAATGGAAAGAGCTGGAATCTGAGCCCAAAGCCTGTACAGCATCACTCACATAAAGCCAGCAGCAAAGGTGTCGGACAACAAGGGCGCTCCCCCGCCGTAGGCAGAGCTTGTTTCTCCCAACCAGACCTTTTTGCCGGGTCTTATTTCCTTAGTCACCTGGGGAACAAGAAGAGTTCCACAATCATTGCAAACAAGTCAACCCCCCAGTGCTGAATGTGAACAGCTCTGCCTCTCCAGACTCGTCTAGCCTGTTAGTTACAGATATATTTAGAATCACTTAGGTCTCGGCCATTATCTTTTATGGGCCTAGTAGAGTATAGAAGGAATAGAAATATGGTCTATAACAGTTAATTCTACTGAAAGACCATTAGAAATATTTTAATTTCTAATCACCACAACTAAACTCGATCCAACACTAAGCAGGAAACCAAGGAATAAGACACAGTGCTTACCCTTTAAAATCAGAAAAAAATATGGCAATACGTATATATCCATAGACATCATCAGACTATAAAACAGAGACTGGTGTGGATGAAAAATTCAGTAAGACTATTACCTTTAGAATTTTTCGCACAGATAAAATAAAAGTGTCCAGCACATCAGAGCTCAGAAAATCTTCTTTGGTGGCAACGCGTCCATTCAAGTAGTAGCTATTATTTGGAAAGAATTTACAGTTTACTTCCCGCTGTAAAGTCAGTACTGAACCTTGTTCTTCCTCCTACTCTTTCTTATTGATGCTGTTTTTAAAAAGGCAGAAGTCCCTCCAGAGAGGAGCTAACGCGGGGAAGGGGCTGTTCTATCCGAGTAACTACAAGTCAGCTATTCCGCCTTAAGCAGGGACAGACAAAGCTACAAGCGCTCAGCGTTACTTATTCTTTGGCCAGCAACTGGTTTTACCTGCTTTTGTGGCTCATGGCTTAGTTGGCCATGTACCTCAACCTTGTAGTAACTGCCACATTGTTTAAAACAACATTATACTTCCATTTTGTTAACATTAAAATCCTTGTGCAATAGATGTTTGAGATGCTGCCCGTTTATTACTGGAGCTTTTAAAAGTCAATCAACAGCCGAGCAAAAGTAAGTTCTTGAAAACTGGCAATTAGTATGACTAGAAGGGCATGGTAGTGCATGCCTTCAACTCCAGCACTCGGGAGGTGGAGGCACGGGGATCTCTGTGATTTCAAGGCCAGCCTGGTCTACATAGAGAGTTCAAGGCCAGCCTGGCCTACATAGAGAGGTCCAGGACTTCCAGGGCTTCATAGATTTTGTCTCAAAAAATCAAAACAAGGGGCTGGAGAGATGGCTCAGAGGTTAAGAGCACTGACTGCTCTTCCAGAGGTCCTGAGTTCAATTCCCAGCAACGACATGGTGGCTCACAACCATCTGTAATGAGATCTGGCACCCTCTCCTGTATACATAATAAATAAATAAATCTTTAAAAAAATCAAAACAAAAACAAACAAACATAAAAAAGACAGGGTTTCTCTGTGTAGCCCTGGCTGTCTTGGAACTAGCTCTGTAGACCAGGCTGGCGTCGAACTCAGAGATTCACCTGCTTCTGCCTCCTGAGTGCTGAGATTAAAGGTATGAGCTACTACCAAACCTCAAGAATATTTTTAAACACTATTTATTTATTTAGAGAAAGTCTCACTATGTAGCCTTGGCTGGCCTGGAACTCACTATGTAGACAAGCTGGCCACAAACTCACAGAGATCCACCACTTTGTCTCTTGAGTGCCTAGATTAAAGATGTGTGCCACCACACCCAACTGATTTTTAATTTTTATGGGTAAATGTGTGCTTGCACGAGTTTAGATGCACTACGTGTGTATAGTGCCCTTAGAGGCCAGAAATGGGTATTGGATCCCCAGGAAATGGAGTTCCAGGCTGTTGTGAACCCAGGTCCTCTGCAAGAGCAGCAAGTGTTCTAACCACAGAGCTATCCCTCCAGCCCATTAGCTATAACTATATCATGGAGGCATTCGGAAGTTAATAATGGGGATATTAAGTTAATGTGAATACTTACTGATGCCACGTAACTGAGTCAACCACTTCTCCGCCAGTCTTCAGGAAACTAGAAGAAAAGTTCCACAATGGGGTCACTTGCCCTCAAACAAGCATATGCAAATTTTCAGAAGAGCTTCATTCCCTGGAATGACTCACTGTGATGTGAGTCTCAGGCAACACAAACACCCTAATCATATCCCTGGAATTTTAAGCCAATGTTTCCTCTTTTGGTAAACAATATAACAGTGAACTGTTTAATAATGTAGAGCACAGGGGATTCTCCACCGGAAAGGACCGTTTATCTCCAAGAAAAGTGGTTTTGCTTCTTTGCCAAGAGGGCACCAAAAGCAAAGAAGCCCCTGTCCCTCTCAGAGCTGAAGTCAAAATCAAGACCATTGGAAGCCAAGAGGGCAGTGCTGACAGGCATCCATAGCCACATAAAGAAGAGGTGCCCATCACCCACCTTCTGCGGCCCAAAGCCCCACAGGTCCAGAGGCAACCCAAATACCTCTGCAAGAGCATCCCCAGGGGAAACAAGCGTGACCTCTAGGCTATCATCTCGTTCTCCCTGACCACTGAGTCAGCCATGGGAAAAATAGAAGTCATCAGCATACTCCAGTTCATTGCTTATGTCAAGACCAACAAAAGGGAAATCAAACAGGCTGAGAGGAAACTGTAGAACATTGAAATGGCCCCAGGCAGTGCCCTGGCCAGGCCTGATAGAAAGGCACATTCTCCACTGCCTCCTCAAAGATGCTTTGGATGTTGGGACCGTCTAAACTGAGTTCAGAGGGCTAATTTTTAAGTACACATATTTTTTTCACCATTAAAAACAAAAAAAAGAAGGCACTGGAATGTGGTGGCTTACACCTTTAGTTTCAGCCTTCAGGAGGCAGAGGCAGGTGAATCTCTGAGTTCTAAGCCAGCCTGGAACACATAGTGAGTTTGGGACAGTCAGGGCTGGATAAAAAAGCCCTGTCACAAACAAACAAACAAACAAAACAAAACAAAAAAAAACCCAAAAAAGGGAAGAAGGAGGAGGAGCCGGAGAGAAAGTAGTTGTGCACCCCCAATTCAGGAGGAGGAGCTGGGGAGAAAGTAGTTGTGCACCCCAGTTCCTACCTTCTCAGTAGCTTGACTGTCTTCCCTCGAGGCTGACCAATGTCAGGACCATAGAGTTTCGCATTTCTGAAAGCTGACTTTTGTAGAAGCTTATGCAATGCAACAAAATCTTCTCCTAACTGCAGCCCATCGATGAAAATGTGAGCTTTCTTCCAGAAGCTGTTGGGCTCTGGAAGACAGCAATTCTCATGTTCACCTCTTACTTAAACATTCTTTAAACACAAGCATACAGCAACAAACAGTTTTCAAACTACAAACCTAGACTCAAAAGTCAAGAAAAGCGGGCTGGAGAGATGGCTCAGTGTTTAAGGGCACTGACTGCTCTTCCAGAGGACCCAGGTTCAATTCCCAGCATCCACATGGCAGCTCACCACTGTCTGTAACTCCAGTTCCAGGGAATCCAACACTCTTACATACATGCAGGCAAAACACCAATGCACATTTAAAAAAAAAGAGTCAAGGAAAGTAAGACCCCCTCCACCCACAGTTAATAAAGAAGAGAGTTTAGAAACATAAACATTTTAATTATGGCACGAGGAGGGAGTAAACATATTGAAGCTAATAATAGAGAAGTTAAACCAATGGGCCTTTGGAAAATAGTTTATGGATAGTATTTCGATCCCGATTTATTTATTTGTTCACAAAGAACAAAGGAAAGAGGGGCTAAGGAGATAGCTCAATTGGTAGAGTACAGTCGTGCAAGCAGGACAACCCAAGATGGGATCCCCAGATATGGTGGCCCACTTGTGAACCCAGCACTGAAGAGGTAGAGATGGGACGACCTCTGGGACTTGCTCTCCAGCTAGCCTAGTCTACAAGGTGAGTTCCAGGCCATTGAGAGACCAAGTCTCTCTCACACACAAAAAGGTAGAAGGCACCCAAGGAAGGACACTTTAGGGTGTTCTCTGGCCTTTGCGTGTTCATGCATATGAGCACAATCACACAAGCATGTACACACACACACACACACACACACACACACACACTTGAAAAAAAATAAGAAAGAAAAAGAAGGGGCAGGGAGAAGAATTTTACGTGCAGAATAGTGCCTGTTCTAAACAGCATGTGCTCATTAAATGACTGCATTTTATTTCTGCACCTTCATATTTAGCTATACTGCTTGATGTACAGGATATTCTTACAAGTATATTTTAAATGAATCTGACTAATCATTAGCATATTAGAACTTATAAGTTCCTTGGGACTGGAGAGATAGCTCAACAGTTAAGAACACCAGCTGCTCTTCCATATGACCTAGACCCCCTGGTGGCTCACAACTATCTTTAATCTATACTGGAAGCTTCTAGACAGCTTGAGCATATAGTGGAGGCAGTGTGGGGTTTGGAGTGTATTTGCTATTTTTGTTGCAATAACAGAAAGCAACTTGTGGAAGAAATAATTTCTTTTGTCTTATGGTTCCAGAGAGGAGGTGTGGCAGTAGGTGACCAGCTGAGATGTGAAGCTGAGAAATCACATCTTAGTCACACATAGAAAGCAAGGAGGGAGGGAGGGAGGGAGGGAGAGAGGGAGAGAGAGAGACAGAGACAGAGACTGAATGTGGGGTGCGGTTATAAACCCTCAAAGCCAGCTCCCAGTGACATACTCCCTCTAGCAAGACTGCACTACCCTCCACAAACAGTTCTTCCAATAGGGGGCCAAGTTGTACACATGCCTCAGCCAATGGGGGCCATTTCTCATTCAAACCACCACATGGAGGTCACCTGACAAGCTAAGAAACACCGAAAGGGAGGGAAGGGGAGAATCAACTGCCACCCTCACAGTTTCGCTGAGTTCAGTTTGCTAAGCACAGTAAGTTTAAAGTCTGCAAAGCCCAAGGGGAGCTGGGAGCTGGGGAGGCTCATGGCTCCAGCAGTTTTTTGTTTTTCTTTTATAACCTCAAAAACAACACAAGGATGTGCTCCCAAGATGACGCAGCTGGTGAAGCATTTCTCACACAACCCTTGTAGAGGTGGAAGGAGAAAACCAGTACCACAAAATTGTCCTCTGACCGCTACACGTGTGTGCTGTGGCCCATGACCTTCCCCCATCATACACATTTTTTTGGGGGGGGCACAGTATTTGAGACAGCATTTCCCTGTGTAACAGTCCTAGTTGTCCTGAAACTGGATTTGTAGACCAAGCTGACCTTGAACTCACAGAGATCTGCCTGCCTCTGCCTCCTGGGTGCTGGGATTAAAGGTGTGAGCCACCAGTGCCTGGCTCAACACACAATTTTTTTTCTTAAAGAAAACGTAATCACCACCACCAATACAAAGGTGAGGTTGATGGATCTATCAGTACAGTGCTTGCTGTGGAAAGCAAAGGGGCCTGAGTTCATATCTCCAGCATCCACATGAAGTGCTTGGCATGTAGTATGCCCATAAGCCCATTGCTGGGGGCCAGAGACAGCATCCCAGGGCTCAGTGGCCTTCCAGTTAAGCTAATCATTGAATTCTAAGTTCAGTAAGAGACCCTGCCTCAAACAAGGTGGATACTGACAAAGGAAGACACCTGGCTGGACATCCACATGTGTGTGTGCGCACACACGGCACACACACACACTCCACACACACACACACACACACACACACACACTCCACATACCCCTAAACTGGGATTATCAATAGGCTCTGGGATTCAGAGGAGCTTTCTGCTGATGCAGCTCCACTGTTGAGCAACTGCATGACTGTGTCTAGGGAGAAGCCTATTTACTAACATGGAAAAGGATATCAAAACAGGAAAAAGAACAGTGCGGGAATTCCTTTATGAGTGAAATGTTCCCGGGTACATACCGTTGCCCAGTTCCCAGGACATGTTGTAACCCTTGGAAGCGCAGTAGTCCAGCAGCAGCTGAGCGTTGGAGCTGTTCCACCGCAAGTCTGGCGTTCTTAGTAACGCATTTAGACCAAAGATCAGGTCTAACCCTGAGCACTTTGCAAAGCTGTACAGCATGTCCACTGAGCTTCCTAAAAGAAAAATGGTGGTGTTAGTTAAGTCGGCACCACAGCGAAGACTACCCCCAGGCTCACTTTTCACAGGTTTTCTCTATATTTTTAGTCAAAGTAATCCCATTCCTAATAAATGGCTGTCATTATGCCTCAGCAACGACACAGTGGACAGGCAGATCAAAAAAGAAAAGCCTGGGCTGGGGACATAGCCCAGTTGGTAGAGTAGTTAACTAGCATGCAGGAAGCCTGGGTTCTACTTAGGACTCAGACTCACTACACAGCTTAGGACGACCTTGAACCTCTAATTCTTTTGCCTCCATCTCCTAGGTTTGGATTGTAGCTTTCTATTTGTGTTTTGAGACTGTCAACAATACAATTTTAAGTTTCTAAACTTTTGTTTTCATTTTATGTGCTTGAGTGCCTGCATGCATGTCTATGTACCTCCACTCACAGGCAATGCCTTCAGAGAACACAAAAGGTTATGAGATTTCCTGAAATGGAATTACAGATGTTCGTGCGCTGCCACGTGGTGCTGGGAACTGAACCTGGGACCTCCGGAAGAGCAGCCAGTGCTCTTCATAATCCAGCCATCTTTCCATCCTCAGCAATATAATTGTAAGTGTGGTCTTTGAATTGGATATCATAGGCATACTAAGCCTCTGTGATTATCATGCAAATTCTCCAATCATTCTTCAGCAGAAATTCACTCAGGAACTCCTCTAGTCTAGAAAGAAAGAAATACCACTCTATCTGGTAAACGTCAAAACTTCCTCCTTCAACAAAGCGCTTGGCTTTGTTCGGCTCCCAAGTCTTTGGCTCGAATCCTTTCACAGTCAAAAGAGCAGAGCCTAAGATCCAACGCTGCTGACAAAGGCCTCTGAGTGGCACAACTCCAGCCAGCTTATTTGCTGTGTCACTGACTTCCACAGCACTGTGGCCAGGCAGCAAGGAGTGACACACACAGGGATTAAGAAACTCTGAGCGCAGCCACCTAGCATTCCACTGGGTCTTACAGCCTCGGTTTGGGACAGCCTTGAGCTTGGGATCACAGAGCACACACGAACCTCCACACTCACTTTCCTGTGAGGTCCAAACAGCTGTGACGAGTGTTGCCTGACGGCACACTGGGTTTGTGCTGGCTGTTCCACCACAGTTCTTAGTAATACATGTAGACCAAAGATCAAGTGTGGCCCTCAGCACTTAGCAAAAGTGTACTCCTGACACTAGAGCCCACTGCAACCTAGTGCTGTGGGATGTTCGGTATGTTAAATGTGTTGCTCTGATTGGTTAATAAATGAAACACTGATTGGCCAGTAGCCAGGCAGGAAGTATAGGCGGGACAAGGAGAGAAGAGAATTCTGGGAAGTGGAAGGCTGAGGCAGAGAGACGCTGCCAGCTGCCGCCATGAGAAGATGTTAAGATACCAGTAAGCCACGAGCCACGTGGCAACTTATAGATTAATAGAAATGGGTTTATTTAAGATATAAGAACAGTTAGCAAGACGCCTGCCACGGCCATACAGTTTGTAAGCAATATAAGTCTCTGTGTGTTTACTTGGTTGGGTCTGAGCGGCTGTGGGACTGGTGGGTGAGAGAGATTTGTCCTGACCGTGGGCCAGGCAGGACCAGGAAAACTTCAGCTGCAGTTTAGCAATTAGCAGTCTATGGACTTGGACAAGGTACTTTAACCTTTGCTCACCATGCAGTGGGGACGTCAGTACCTGCCTTCCAGTTCTGGGATGCTGTTGGTTACTCTGCATGAGCAGCAGTTCCTGGCACACAGTGCACACCGTAAGTACTATTATCAGTCAGTGCAATGCTGCCATCTACTATCTGGGACACGGTATCTACTAGCTGTGGAACAATCTTTGTATATTTTAAGTATGTATTGCTCTCATTGTTGTTAATGAAAAGTTGATTGGCCAATGGCCAATCAAACTGCCAGGTGGATTTGCTCTTGGTCAGATCAGAGGACGACTTCAGCTGTCTACTTCGTTCTGTATTCATGAGTGTATTTCCTCAGTTTATATCTTAATAAATTCCTATTGCTCATTAAATAGACTCACATGGTTGATCTTAACACAGATAGGTCAAATATTTATCTGGAATGCTTGGATCCAGAGAGTTTTACAATCTACATGTGTTTCGATTTGAGAGTATTGTAATCTTTACCAACTGCACATCTCTAATTCAACCAAGACTCAAAACAGTGGACTTTGGAGGATTTCAAATTTTGGACTTTCAGATTCAGGATTTTCAACCCATGGGGGGTTTTCCACACTTCTGAAAGGAGAAACAGAAGAGTGAGGAAGTGCGGGTGAGTTTTATATGTTACTTCTGGTTTTTACTTTTGCATGAAGACTATATTCACATCTCAACTCCCATTCTGAATCCCACTCTGTGGCCGGCTGACTAAGTCATAAGTCAAAAAAAAAAGCCACACAAGCTTTGAGTTCAAGGTCTTTTCACGAATTTTCTCTTCTCTTGATGCTGGTTATTGAAGCCAGAGCCTCACGCATGCTCAGTGTGCTCTAGCACTGAGCTACACGCCAGCCTCTCTCCTTAACTCTGTGTATATACATGCAAGTGTGTTCATGTGTGTAGTGTATGTGTATGCACATGCTTATGGAGGTCAGAGGTCGACAGTGAGTGTCTTTCTCTGTTTTTCATCCACTTAGGGTTTTTTTTTTAATTACTACCACCCATCACAAATAACAGCAAATAACTTTAAAAAAATTATTTACTGTATGTGTATAGGTGTTTTGTCTGAATGTATGTATGTGCACCATATGGGTGCCTGGTGTCCACAAAGGTAGAAGAGGGTGTCAGGTCCCCTGGAACTGGAGTTACAGACAGTTGTGAGTCACCCATTGCTGTGGGCTGCCAGTATATGAAATAGAGATTCAGCTGTATATAATAAAGCTATACCTAGAAGAATCAAGGAAATTCTTCAAGAGGAAAGTCAAATATCAAGGAATATTTGATGATATTCAGCTTTTAATATATCAGCTGTCTTCTGCTATGAATTTTTTGTGCACTCATATACTACTAGGCCTTAAAGGCAAAAAGTATAAGCTTCTCAGACCTACTGATGATCTACTAGGTAACACCCCTATAGAGCCTAGGGGACAGGCAGACTGTAGATGCATAGCTTTGTTTCTTGTGCAAATGAAGCTCAGACTTTCCTTCCCTAGACTGGCCAAATGGCATTCCAGAGCATTTGACTCAGAACAAAGGGTTTTTTGCATATCCAGGTGTGAGTGAAGGGGAGGCAGAATTCCTGGTCAGGCAGAGTCGCATGACTGGAGAGAAAGGAACAAGGCAGATCTTTTGTAGAGAATAAGGATTGGGTCAGGTCAAGAGAGTAGGAAGAGAAGAAATGAGCATGGATGGAGAAACTGGAGAAATGAGAGGGAAAGCATAAGAGCTTAGTTAGGGCTATGAGGGGACAGAAAACTAAGGGACGAGAGGAACTGAGTGTCAGGGTGGAACTGAAGCTGTGTAGATAGAATTTTATCATAGAGAAATAAAATAAACAGACATAAGAAACTAGTGTACATAGATTCTTTTCCCTCAGATAACCCCATGCTGGATGTAGCAACTTCCCCAGGACTCTGGGAAGGATTTTCTCAGGGCAGGCCCCTGGGAAAATTCCAATAACCCACGTGGGTGCTGGGCATCGAACCCCAGTTCTCCAGAAGAGCAGCCAGTGCTCCTAACCACTGAACCCCCTTAACTGCTCGTAACCACGACAGTCCCCGCTTTGATACAGTCTCTCACTGAACCTGAAACTCACTGACTGACCAGAGTAGCTGGCCAGTCAGCTCAGGGGACCTACCTGTCTCAGTCCTGAGGTCACTCACATAAACACACACACTCAGTTTTTATGAGAAAGCTGGGGATTCTGGGGATCCTTACACTTGGGTGGCAGGCACCTTACCAATGCAGCCATATCCTCTCCCCCCGCCCCGCTCCCCGACTCCTCGTTCTCTCTCAATAGTACTGAAGTACTGCACAGCTTTATACTTTGCTGCAGGAGTTAGTAAAGGCAGAGTGCAGGCCCTCCGGCATGCCTGTGGCGAGAACACCTGCAGGCGCTTGGCTTCTTACTTGAGTAGGTGCTGTTCTTGTACTCTCTTTGGTACTGTTCTTTGAGCAACAACAGCTCCAGGAAGGGCCATTCCACCTGGAGTCTCCTCATCACATCAGCAGAGACGGGCTCGGACCGGCAAACGTCTGCAAGAGGAAGAGAGTGCTCAGGGTCACCATTTTCACAGTGACAAGGTTGAAACCCAACCCGGACATTTAGTCAACTGTTATGAGGCTGAAGGAGGTGGTTGAGTTTCTGGTTATTAAGTACAAGACCAGAGAAAGGTGTATTGTTACACGTGCCACATTTGTTGGCTAACTCACGACTACCAAGGAAACCACCAGAGGGCAATTTCCTTGAGAAACATTGGGTGTCTACTGACATGGAGCACTGGACATGATTTCCAGTGGTTTACTAATTCGGAGATCCCCTCGGTAGCTTCAACTTATCAGAGAATTGGATGGAGAGGTCAGAATTCAGCTCAAAAATGAAAGCTCAGAACACAGCTGGCCGTGGCAGCCCACACTTGGCATCTCACACGTGGGAGGCTGTGGCAGCACACACTTGGCATCTCAGCCGTGGGAGGCTGTGGCAGGAGGATTGGCACCAATCTGAGGCCAGCTTTGACTACACAGCAAGACTCTGCCTTAAAAACAAAACAAAACAAGGTTGGAGAGATGTCTTAGCAGTTAAGAGCACTTGGTGCTCTTGCAGAAGACCTGGGTTCAAATCCCAGGACCCACTTGGTGGCTCACAATTGTCTGTAACTCCAGTTCCAGGGTGTCCAACCCCATCTCTGCCCTCCTCAGGCACCAGGCACACATATGGTGAACATACTTACATGCAGGCAAAATGCCCGTACACGTTTAAAAAAAAAAAGTCAAAACACATAGAAAGATGCTATACCTGGACGGTATTTGCTTTGTAGTGACTTCTTCTGTGATGAATTAGAGTTAATGAGTCCAAACTGGTAAATTACTGACTGTTCTCCCTGGAAGGCTGGTACTATCCAAGCTTCTGGAACCATGGGGTGTGCCTGGGAGCCACCCCCATGCTCCTCCCAGGAAACCTGCACTGTTTTATCACAACAGGGGTGCTTGCTGGCAGAACCAGCTGGGACTGGCTGATGACTTCCTTTCTGGGAAGCCGCCCTGTGACTGACTGGCTGGCAGAGAGTCCCTTTTCTCTCCCAGTGCTCACAAAGGGTGTCTCAGAGGAGCTTTGGGGATCCCAGGGAGCCCCTCACCTGTCCCAGGATGAGGAAAAGTGAGGAGCAAAGACAGGCGTCCCATCTAAACTTAGATTATAAATGCAGAAAATGGCCAAATGGCCAAAAAAGAGGATCAGGCTGTCTATGACTGGTGGGCAGGAGCAGGCTGAGCAAACTCTGGGAACTTACTATTAAAGAGGCCCTCGTGGTTTCCTTCTGCTTTTTCCTATTCACCACACTTCCAGTTTGGGACCAATCCTGACTAACTGCTCTGAACACTTTCTCACTGGGGAAAGTGAGTCGAAAGGAATATGTAATGTACAAACTAACTAAACGCTCCTCACTAACATAGACAAAATACACACGCTCTTAAGGCGTGAAGAAGTACACAATATATCTCACAATTGTTCAGATAATGGTTTAACAGACATCTGGTGTCACACAGCACTTCTGAAGGTCATGGACCAGCAAGGGCAGGTGTTTCAGGTGAGGTCCGCATACTTCCCATGTTAGAACCATCTGAAAGCTTGCTAAGGACAGAGTCTAAGGTTGGAGCCCTGAGACCCCACCACTCAAACTCACCCTGGCGATAGGGACAGTCAGTCAATTGAGAACCAGCACCCAGTGAATCAAATCATGCTCAAGTGAAAGTTTTCTCCTGTGTTTCTTTGTTCGACCTTTCTTCTATTCTCCTTACATAATAATGGGCTTCAGTCTATTGCTATGTTGTTACCTATAAATACTCTCCAATCTGACCCTGTTTCTACCCATGTATTCCCTCCAACCCGATATTTTCAGCGACCAGCACTGTTTGTTTGTTTATAACCCCCAGTCATGCCCAGCACGCTCTTCTGGGATGCTCCATAGTTATGAAATCATCAGTTTCCTCGTTCCCCTTGGGTCCTCTACCTGTCTAATGGTCAGGTCTGAGCAATAACACTTTTCTCTAAACATTCTCATGACTGGTACAGGTTAACTACAATATATAATCTTTTCAAAGGTTCACCGTGGTTGACTTGAGATTGCCAATAACTTCTTTCTTCCAAAGTTGGTTCCTTCTTGGGATCAAAAATAAGGAAGTCCGTTTTGGTTCCACCAAATCTCAAGTATGCAGGAGATAAACCTCGGGCTAAAGTCCGAAGCCTTGGAGAGCTGTTGTGAAGACAAACAAGAAAGTATAATAATAATAATTATTATTATTATTTTAGTTTTTTAATACATCTTACTATGTAGCCCAGGCTTGCCTCAAACTTGGAATCCCTCTGCCTTGGTGCCAGAATGCTGAGATTATAGGCATGCACCACCGTTCCAGCTTGTCATTTTTCTGAGAAAGCTCAGTTAAACATTTTCACTTCCTTTTCTCTTGGTGGACCTGCTCCCTAACTTCTAGCTACTATCTGCCCCAGGGGGGTGGAGAGAGGTGAACACTTCAAGACATATTTATCCACAGAAATAAAAGATTCAGTGACCAACTGGGTCACAAGAGTCAAGGGTAAGTTTGGGGAAGAGCCTTGGAAGACGGCACTGTCACCTGCTGAGATGGGGAACCAGGTCACAAGTTGGAAAAGGATGCGGAAAAATCTGTAGAAATAGAGATGCCAACTGTGGTGGCTAATCCTTCAGTGTCAACTTGCCTCTATTTATAATCACCATGGAAACACATCTCTAGGTATGCCTCTGAGTGTATTTCTAGAAAAGTTTAATGGAGGAAGTAAGATCTGCCCTCAGTGTTGGTGACACCACCCATGGGCTGGGGTCCCAGATTGAATAAAAGGGAGAAAGTGAACATTCATCTCTCTTCTCTTTGTGCAGATGCCGTGGGACCAGCTGCTTCGGGCTCCAGCTAGAGTGACCTCCCTGGGGTGACGAACAGCACACTGAAACAAACCTTTCCATCCTGAAGTGGCTCTGTCAGGCATTTGTCCAGAAGTTGACAAAACTAATACATAACTGGACACTGAACCCACAGATCCACAGGCCACATGTGACCGGAACTCGAGAAGTACATCTAGGCTTGGGGATATGTCCTGGAGACTCCTCAGTATAAAGTCAATGACTAGTCACACTTAGACTGGAGACCTGAGGTCCTCTAGGAACCCCACAGCCACTGACTACACTTGGCAGGGACCCAGGTACCTACCTGTGCTCTTCTCCCCTCCTCTGTTCTAACATCTCCAGAGTACCCCGAGTCCCAACACTGTTACCCACCTCACCCCCACTCCCAGCCCATCTGCATCCCTTTGGTGGAGTCAGACCTCAAAGCCCACTTGAGACCTCCAGAGTCAGTCCGCTTCTCCCACTGATAGCCCATCCTACCCCACCCTCTTCACTGATCTGGGACTGCGCCGAGTATGAACCCAGAGTTCCAACCAGAACTTCAGATCTGGGACCAGTTAGAGTCTGAACACAGAAACCTGAGTGGCTTCAGACTGAAAACCAAGTGTCATTCTGCTGGTCCACAACCTGCCAGATTAGAGTAACAGCAACCAAACAATCAAACACCCATGCAGCAAAGGGGAGACCAGATTATCTACATAAAGAAACACACGAATGTCATAGCTCCAGATGCCCAGATCCCAGTACAGAAACACAAACACGGACAACCAAGACAACATGCCTCCTCTGTTGTTCAACCTAGGTTGTTGTAACAACCCTATTAGGATATGTGCTGAAAAAAAGCAATTTAGCTGACGTGCAAGTCAAGTATTTCAATATGGCAATTATGAACAAATGTCTCAATGAAGACAAAACATAATAGCCCCACAGCCTGTGAATGCCAATACACAGCCCAGAAGCTCATGTCAAGGACTTACTCAGAGTCCCTCAGGCCTCATACCATCCACTGACTTGGGCCAGGCACCGGTTCTGGTCCTTGGCATTTCTATTTTGTTTGATGACAGAGGAGATCCATTTAGATGTATGTACCTACTATCTGTAAGTAATTGACACTGGTCAAGAGATTGGTGTCCTTTGGGAATTGGCGGGGAAAGGAGCTGTGGTACCAAATGATGGCCCAGGTCAGATACACGTGGCCCCAGAGGTAAGGACCACAGCATCATGGGTCGCTCTCCATCAACCCAACCTGCCTCATGTCCTGTGGAGGATTTCCCACTCTCTGAAATCAGCATCCTCATATGTCTCACTGGTCTGCCTCTCCCAGCCGCTCCCCCTGGTACCGGCTCCCTGAGAGCAGAGACCTTGTCTGTTCTATCAGATTCTTCCCAGTGCCTAGGCGAATGCCTGGCACACAGCAATGCTTAGCCAATATTTGTTAAATGAACGAACAAAGAAAGCCAGCCTGAGAAAGAGCAAGGGAAGACCAGCCAAGTACTGTCGTTTTTTTTTTTAAACAAGATGACATTAAAACTCATTGCTATGGCCATTGCCACATAAAGCAAGTCATATGTCTCAGAGTTTTTCTAGGAAGGACCTTTTGTTTGTCTCCTTTGCAGTAAAGTATCTTTTGTGTTTTTAGAATACAATATTGGTGCCCTCTGACAAAAAAAAAAAAGATTTAACACAGCTGCAAAACTTGCCATAAAAACAAACTTGATCAAAGGCACGGTATTTCAGTCATATGCAGGAGAGAGGGGAAATGCCCGCCACACAGTGTCATGGAAATAAAAGATGTGTAAGGCAGCTGCAGCTGTTCCCTTTCCAGAGGAGGCTGTCAAGGAAAAAAACAAAACACACAAAACAGTCTGCAGGTGTTTTTATATTACCTTTAGGGCAAAAATATATTGTTTATCTTTGACACAGAGCAGAGGTGGTTTATTAATATGCACTAAGTGCTATTATATTTCCATTTCCAGATTTAAGGGCCACCCCAGAGATTCCAAAGAAGGAAATAAGATTGGACCAAGTGACAGTTGGCATTTCAGTAAGAGCAATGAGGCAGAAGCAGAGGCCATTATCACAGAATGGTTTGGATGATAAATCAAAAAGCTCAAATATGGAAGAAATAGAGAGAATGCAACTACTCAGGGAGGTGCTTCTTAAAATGTTCAGAATTGACTTTTGCTATGACGTGAAGGAGCTGAGAAGGCATGGAGTTGTGATCCAAGAGCATGAAGTTGGAATTTTAAGTTTTCACATACAGAGATGAAGTTACTGGAGAGGAAGAGAGTCAAGACGCCGTCACGGTGTTTGCAGGTTGGAATGGAGTAGAGCGGCATGTGCTGACAACCAACCGTCAGCACAAAAGCACCCTGGTTCTCAGTGCTTGCCAATTTCCACGGTGTAAATATTTCCACTGTCGCTGTTTCCAAGGTATAACGGTGTGATGCCACAGAATGTGGCGTTGAGAAGATATGCACACATCTCATGGGGGGATGCAAACTGGCCCAACAACTGAGTAACCATTACCTGAGAGGTCAAGGATGGAGAAATTGAGAGACTTGTTTTTTCAGGTAAACTTGATGTCACCTAAGAAGATAGCAGGACTTGGGACTGAGAGCCGCGCCAGATTTTAATCAACATGGGGACTAGGGAAACAGAGTGAATGAGTGAATGACAGGATGGAAGGAGAGCTGGCGGGGACCACACACTGGTATTACCACAACCATCTCTAATACACACCAGTTTCATCCATCGCTTTCGGCAGATTGGAAGGATTTTTTTTTTTCCACTTAGTCTCCTAACATCACAAGGATGTGGGTGTCATTATTAGTCTCACTTTATAAACATGGAACCTAAACAAAAAGGAGTTAAGCTAACTCACCAGAGCTTACAACCCAAGAGGGATGTGAACTACAGCGGTCTGCATGCGGACTGATGTCTAGGAGCAGCAGGCACGGGAATGGAATATGAGAGAATGTACAACTCATACTCAACAGGTCTGCAGGGAGGAGGAGTCCTCAGGGAAGTGTCTTACATCAGCTAGGGCACAGGGGTAAAGGAATACTCCGTGAGAATGACAGCAGGGTCACCACGCTCAAGGCTCCAGGGAGCATGGTGGAATGGCTTGGGGGGGAAGGGGACACCAACGGGTCCATCAGGGGACAGGACTTCTCAGGGATCAGGCCTGGGTTGCTCTCAGTTCTTTGTCTCTCTTCAGTCAAAATTCATTTCTCTCAGAAGAGACAGGGGACCTGTGGCCCTGTGCACTGCGGATCTGGTGGTCTGAATGAGAAATGTCCCACATAGGTGCACTTGTTTGAACAGAAGATGGTATTGTTTGAAGAGTTTTAAGATAAGGCCTAGCTAAAGGAAGTATGTCACTAGGGGCGGGCTTTGAGAGCGCCTAGCCACACCCACTTCTAGAAGCTCTTTTTGCACTGGCCACTGGCCGCCATCATGGACTTCCTCCCCTGCCGTCATGGACTCGCTCTGAAACAGTAAGCGCAAACAACCCTTTGCTTCCTCACGTTGCCTTTGGTTGTGGTATTTTGTCACAGTCACAGAAAAGCAACCAACACAACCGGCTATTAATGCACGAACTTCGTATTGGTAACAAATGATTCTCCAATACAGAAAGGAGCTGTCAATAAAGATGTGGGAATTTAACTATTAAAATTATTAATGAATGGTGTCTGAGTTAGGGTTTCTATTGCTGTGAAGAGACATCACAACCACGGCAACTTTTATAAAGGAAAACATTTAATTGAAGTGGTGGCTTACAGTTCAGAGGTTCAGTCCATGATCATCATGGTGGGGAGCATGGCAGCATGCAGGCAGACATGGTGCTGGCTATCATTATCAGAAGACAACAGGAAGTGGATTGTTTTACTGGGAGTAGCATGTGCATAAAAGACCTCAAAGCCCATCCCTGCAGTGACACACTTCCTCCAAGACCACACCTACTCCAGCAAAGCCACACCTCCTAATAGTGCCACTTCCTTTGGGGGCCATTTTCTTTCAAACACCACAAATGGTTATTGAAATGGCAAAAAACAGCCGGGCGGTGGTGGCGCACGCCTTTAATCCCAGCACTCGGGAGGCAGAGGCAGGCGGATCTCTGTGAGTTCGAGGCCAGCCTAGGCTACCAAGTGAGTTCCAGGAAAGGCGCAAAGCTACACAGAGAAACCCTGTCTTGAAAAAACCAAAAAAAAAAAAAAAAATGGCAAAAAACAATGTTTACTGAAGACAGAGAAGCAAATTACTATGCAAAGCAAGCAAAAATCACGTTTTTTTTGCTTTGTTGTACTGACTGGTTTTGTGTCAACATAAGCCAGAGTCATCCGAGAGGAAGAACCTCAGCTGAGGAAATGCCTCCATGAGATCCAGCTGTAAGACATTTTCTCCATTAATGATCAATGGGAGAGGGACCAGCCCATGGTGGGTGGTGCCATCCCTGGGCTGGTGGTCCTGGGTTCTATAAGAAAGCAGGCTGAGCAAGCCATGGGAAGTAAGCCAGTAAGCAGCACCCCTCCATGGCCTCAGCATCAGCTCCTGCCTCCAGGATCCTGCCATGTTTGAGTTCCTGTTCTGATTCCTTCAATGATGGACTATGATCTGGAAGTTCAAGCCAAGCAAACCTTTCCCTCTCTGTCTTAGTTAGGATTTTTATTGCTGTGAAGAGACACCATGACCATGGCAACTCTTAGAAAGAAAACATTTCATTGAGGTGGCTCACTTATAGTTTCAGAGGTTCAGTCCATTATCATCATGACAGAGCATGGCAGCGTGCAGGCAGAGGTGGTCCTGGAGAAATAGCTGAGAGTCTACATCTTGCAGGCAACAGGAAGTTGACTGAGACACTGGGTGGCATCCTGAGCATAGGAAACCTCAAAGCCTGCCCCTACAGTGACACACTTCCTCTAACAAGGCCACACCTCCTAACAGCGCCACTCCTGTGAGATTATGAGGGCCAATTACGTTCAAACTACCACCCTCCCCAATTTGATTCTCGGTCACGGTGTTTCATTGCAGCAATAGAAGCCCTAACTAAGACAGTTGTTCAGTGCCACTTCTGCCCTGTAGAACCTGGGATTTCTAACGATTCTCCACACTATTTTGTCTTAATGAGGAAATTATGGCTGTATACGCATATGTCTTATTTCAAGTCGAGCTGCACTGTCTATTACAATAGCCACCAGCTGCTGGGCACTCGAAATGTCGTTGGACTGAACTAAGACATGCTGTAAACATAAACCACAAGATTTTAGAGGCACGATTTCAGAAAGGGACCGGGAACTATCTCATTACTCTTTTTATTTTGGGTAGAGGGTGCAGTTCAGTGGCAGAGCAAGCTGTTTAGTGTGCAAGACCCTGGACTCTGTCTCCAGCACTGCCAAACATTAGCATCCACATATTTCTTTCTACTGTTTATGTTTACTTTTTGTTGTTTTGCTATTTGAGACAGAGCTTCGCTATGTAGCCCAGGCTACCCTTGAACGTGTGATCCTTTTTTTTTCTGCTTCCCAAGTGTTAGGATTATAGCTAGCAATCATGTTGAGCTTTTTTGCTTTTTGTAAAATGTGTTTACCAAAGAGTTTTAAAATTACACTTGTTCCTTGTATATGAGGCTCCCATCATAATTCAGGTTGTTTCTAGGACTGGGGTCTCTTTGGTATTCTTCACTAATCCAGGCTGAGAATATATTCTGACTAATTTCCCCAGGGAAGAGAAATTTAACAGATGTTCCTTTCAATTCTACAGTCTTCTAAGATTAACATTTAAATTTTCCGTACTGTCAGTTCTCTGGTTACAAATGGGAGAGAGACCTGTTTCTATTCATCTGGTGCCTGTAACCAAATCAGACCACTCCAGTTCATTTGTTTAGCCCTCCTTGGAGGCACCTCTGAGCTTTGGGCCCCAAGTTGCCTACCTGTATGTTAATGGTAGGTTTTTTGTTGTTGTTGTTGTTGTTTTAAAAAAAACCTTTTCTATCAATTTGTTTCTAGACAATCTTTTCCTAATATACTCTGCTGTGTGTCCTTTAAAACATAACCACTGGCTTGTTTTCTTTTTGGATGCCTTTGTCTTTGGATCAGAGTCTGCCTTCAAATACTGCTTTTATTTGCTAGCTGATTGACCTCCCATCACCTCAACTTCTTCATTGTTGCCTCCCAAATGCTGGGATTAAAGGTATTCGCCATCACACTTGGCCCCTAAATTTATTTTTTTAAGACAAAGTCTAACACAGCCCAGGCCGGCCTTGCTATGTAGCTGAGGGATGATCTTGAACTTCTGATCCTCCCCCGGTTTGCTTCTGAGTGTTGGTGAAAGAGTCATGAGCCACCACGCCTAATTGCATGCAACGCTGAGGACTGACCCCAGGACTTCGTGTGTGCTGGGCAAGAAGAAACAATTAGCTTAACCGTCAAACATTGTAGTAAGTACTTATTATCTCGTCAAATCATCATACTAATCCCATGAGTCGCACTTGAGGAAACCAGGGTGTTTGGACTGTCAAACTCTCGGCCGTGAGACTGTGTGAAATCAGCGGGTTACACCTGATAGTGTGGGCACGGGACGTGAGATCGATGTCTACGCCTTCAACAGTGGTGACATAAAGGGCTGGTAAAGATGTAGTCAGCTAAGTGTGGTGGCATTCAAGAGGCTGAGGCAGGGAGATCATGAGTTCAAGGCTAGCCTGAGCTAATGGTTACGCAATGTCTCAAATCAACAAAAGACTTAGTCATCTCTGGAGGCTTCCATGGTTTAGATGACCTGGGACTGTGCCTGGAGTCCTTCATCTTGGGGACAGTCTGCGCCGTGCAATAGATGTGTTTCCTCAGGAGAAGGAGAAACCATGCCGCTGATGAAGCAGCGTCCAGTCTGCACCCTCATCTTGGAGAAACACATGCTTATCCAAAGGTTTATAAGCATATATTAATTATAGTTAATAGTGGGTTTCATCATAACATTTTCGAACGTGTATAAAAAATATTTTGATTATATTTACCCCCATCGCCCTCTCTTGTACCCTCCCACTGATCCCTAATTTTCCCCATTAGTCTGAGTCTCCAACTCCTCTCTCTTACCTGCCCTCCCCCCGCCCTCCACCGTCCCCCATTTAGTCCAGTCTGGCCTCACACTTGCTGTGTTGCCAAAGATGACCTCACACTCCTGATCCTCCTACCTCCACTTCCCGAGTGCTGGGATCACAGGCACCACCCCATCCCAGGCACGGTGTATATATACTCTTGTCTCTCTCCTTCCCACTTCGACTGTCCCCCCTCCCCCCCTCCCCGGTTTGGTCCAGTCTGGCGTCAACCTCCCATGCTAGTCCACACACTCCATCAAACTGAGGTACACCCAGTGCCCTTATATTTAAATGCTGAAAAAGCAGCAAGATGAGCGATGGTTGTTCTCCATTGAGGCCTTTTCTATCTGACTTTTCTTCCATTCTTCTTCTTCCTTTTTAAATCTAAAATTCCTAACAGAGTTTTAAAGGACACCAGCGTACTGGTCCTCTACTGAAGCAAATTCAAAGGCTCCATCTGAAGTGCTGGGCCGTGTGTGACAGCTTTGGGTTGTTTTTCTTTTTTTTTTTTTTTCCCTCCAAAGCTCCTCTTAACCTGGGCTTGGCTGGTGCCCAGCAACAAGCACTGAGTAAATGAGACAGGAAAAAGCTTTTGGGGGTTGGCTGTACATGAGACGGAGGCTCAGGCTCGGGAGACCAAACGCAAAGTTGTTTCAGCAAAGAGAGTGGCTGGCCTTCTCGACAGTGAGAGGACAGGAGAGGGGACCGGGGGCTGCACTTACCCCAGGAAGGTGAGGAACCGCGGGTCAGTGGCCAGGTTGGCGTCGATGGTCACGGACAGGAACGAGGGACTCACGAGATGGAGCGGCTGCTCGGTGGAAAACTCCAGGTCCACCACGTCCTCGGCCTGAGCGGTCCCCGCTGGGGCGTCCTGGGCCAGGGCACCGAGCGGCCCCCAGAGCCACAGCAGCAGCAGCAGCCGCCGCCGCATCTCACCTGGCTGGACCGGCGCCGCCGTGAGAGCTCCCGCCCCCGGTACCCGGCCGGCTCGGCCTCCCGCGCCCGGGCTCCGAACCCTCCCACTCCTCCCCTGCGTCCCTCCCCTCGCGCCCTCTTCTCCCCGCCCTCCCCTCCGAGCTTTCTCCCATTTCCGTGCTGACTTCCCCCTCTGCGGCGGCGGTCACGTCCACTTTTGAAAATATCCACACCCATCCGAAGGGTGCGGAGGTGGCCGGAATCCAAGATCCTGGGAGGCCCGGGGAGGGAACGCCCCGGAGCCGCGCGGGGGTTGGACCAGCTTCCTGATGTCCTGCCACACTGTCCCCTCTTCTAGGTCCTTTCCACTTAGCGCCGGGACTCGACCCTGAATTAAAAGCCCCGGTTGAGGATTCAGCCGGCCCTTACCCCCGCTCCCATCTGCCTTAAAACACTTGACACTTGAGCCTGCCCAAGTCTGACTAACCCAGAGTGTCCTCTGCTGGGATCCGCTTCTCAGGTATCCCACGGTCGCTTGAAAATCTGATCCAAGCATCAGCTGAAACGCAGGCAGAAATCAGCCCTCAATTTTCTTTCTTTCTTTCTTTCTTCTTCTTCTTCTTCTTCTTCTTCTTCTTCTTCTTCTTCTTCTTCTTTTAAAAAAAACAACTCATGAAAACAGTACTTGGGAGAGCCTAAGAGTATAAGATGCTCCTAGGTGGTCCACAGCTAAAACACCCCCCC
>CABHPH010137087.1:0-45000 GCA_902168325.1 Peromyscus nudipes
CTTGCATTGGAAACCGGCTCCTTGGTGGTCTCTGGGGGTTTTGCGAACCGGGTACAACAGGTTCCTAGAGAATGTCTGCTTAGTTGGGGGCTGGGACAACAGGATGAGTGGGGAGGGAGGTGGGAGGATTAAGATCTGCTAAATTCCCAGGAGGTGAGGGCAGAGAGGAGGGGGATGAAACTAGGTGTCCTGGCTGGTTTTGTGTGTCAATTTGACACAAGCTAGAGTCATCAGAGAGAGGAGCCTCAGTTGGGAAATGCCTCAGTGAGATCCAGCTGTAAGGCATTTTCTAAATTAGTGATCAATTAGGGGAGAGCCTAGCCCATTGTGGGTGGTGCCATCCCTGGGCTGCTCGTTTGGGTTCTATAAGAAAGCAGACTGGGCTGCTGGTCCTGGGTTCTATAAGAAAGCAAGCTGAGCAAGCCATGGGAAGCAAGCCAGTAAGCAGCACCCCTCCATGGCCTCTGCATCAGCTCCTGCCTCCTGGATCCTGCCATGTTTGAGTTCCTGTTCTGACTTCCTTCAGTGATGCATAGCAATGCTGAAGTGTAGGCCTAATAAACCCTTTCTTCCCCACTTGCCTTTTGGTCATGGTATTTTATCGCAGCAATAGAAACCTTAACTAAGACACTAGGTGATTAGATTTGGAGGGATGGAAGGAGAGGTGAAGATCTGCAGTTAGCCTACTTGCTATAGACATCATTCACCTCTTTTTCATTCACAAATATTTTGTAGTAATTACAGATGTTATGTTGTTTTCTTTTTTAATTAGCTTTTATTAATATATAGGAATCATATGATTTTTGTATGTTGGTGTTCTATTCAGCATTATCAAATTTGGCTTTGTTTGTTTGTTTCTTTGTTTTTATAGTATTTGGTGAAGCCTTTAGGGTTTTTTATATTGAAAATTGTATTATTTGTGAGGGCGGTTTGGTTTGATTTTCTTCTTAACCTCTTGGATCATTTTTATTTATTTCTCATGCCCAGTTGAATCGACTACTACTTTTAGTAGACTGTTGAGTGGAAGTGGTAAGGAGGAAGTCCTCCGTTCATCTTTTCCACATTCAGTGTGATGTCACGTGTGCTTTTGTCACATACGGGCTTTGGTAAACTGACATAACATTCCTTCTGTGCTTAAATTCAGTGACCTTACTGGCTGTCTTAGGGTTTCTATTGCTGTGAAGAGACAGCATGACCACAGCAACTCTTATAAGGAAAACATTTCATTGAGGGGGCTCCCTTACAGTTCAGAGGTTCAGTCCATTATCATCATGACGGGGAGTATGATGGCATGCAGGCACACATGGTGCTGGCTGCATCTTGATCAGAATGTAACAGGAAGTATCCTGAGCATAGGAAACTTCAAAGCCCACTCCCACAAAGACACACTTCCTCCAACAATGCCATACCCACTCCAACAAGGCCACAGATCCTAATAATGCCACTCCCTATGAGATTATGGGGACCAATTATATTCAAACTATCATACTAGCTGTTGCTATGTTTATATTTCTGTTTCTTCTTCATGATTCAGTCCTGGTAGATGATATGTTTCTTTTTTAAATTTTTATTTTATTTTAATTTTATGTGCATTGATGTTTTGCCATGGTGTCTGGTCCCCTGAAACTGGAGTTACAGACAGTTGTGAGCAGCTATGTGGGTGCTGGGAATTGAACCTGGGTCCTCTGGAAGAGCAGTCAGTACTCTTAACTGCTGAGCCATCTCTCCAGCTCATATGATATTTTTCTTGCAATTCATTTCTTCTGTGGTATCCAAATTGTGTTCTTTTTTAAAAAATTAATTAATTTTTCTATTATTAGCTTGATACAGTACAAATTCTTATCCTAATAGTGAAATGTTTCACTGAGGCTTGCCCAGTGATTGAGTAAAACCAAAACTTATTATAAGCCACAGTCATCCTAGGGTCCCCCCTGCTATATAGCCTCCCTGGTTCTGTGGGTTGCAGTCTGATTGTTCTTTGCTTTATATCTAGAATCCACTTATGAGTGAGTACACACCATGTTTGCCCTTCTGGGTTTGGGTTACCTCACTCAGGATGATATTTTCTAGTTCCATCCATTTGCCTGCAAATTTCATGCTGTCACAGTTTTTCTCCGCTGAGTAGTACTCCATTGTGTATATGTACCACATTTTCTTCATCCATTCTTCAATTGACGGGCATCTAGGTTGTGTTCTATAATGCGTTCGTATTCTACTTTTACACACTTCTTGGATATGGTAGGAACATCACTTTTTAATGCTGATTTCACATATTGATCAGACCTCTCCAATGTGTTTTGCGTTTGGCACAGCCACGTATCTTTGAATACCTCCTCCACCAGCAGAAAGCAGAGAGTGCTGAGGTAACATCTTAGGGCAAGTTAATCTTACCCAGCAGCCAACAGGAGGCACCAGTGGAAATCTCACCCTAATGATGGCATTCAGTTACAGGAAGGAAAGGGTATGTGGTGGTCTGAATGAAAATGGTCCCCATAGGCCCATAGGGAGTGGCACTATTAAGAAGTGTGGCCTTGTTGGAGTAGGTATGGCTTTGTTGGAGGAGGTCTGTCACTGGAGGTGGATTTTGAAGTTTCAGATGCTCAAACCAGGCTTATTGTTACTCTCTCTTCCTGCTGCCTTTGGATCCAGATGTAGAACTCTCAGATACCTCTCTGGAATCATGTCTACCTGCCTGCCTGACACCGTGCTTCCTGTCATGCTGACAATGGACCAAACCTCTGAACTGTAAGCCAGCCCCAATTAAATGTTTTCCTTTCTAAGTGTTGCCAGGGTCGTGGTGTCTAACCACAGCAATAAAACCCTAAGACAGGGTTTATACTCACATCCCAGTGTATCCTTATCAGACTGATGAGGTTCGATCAACAGACCAGCTTGAGCCCCATCCAGTCCAGAAACATCTCCTTTCTTTCTTGATGAGCCCCTTCCCCTTCCTTCTAGAATCTAAGCTTCTGATAGCAGCATCCTTTGGGTGCCTACTGGTATGTGGGTATCAACAATTCTGGGATGCACTCCATGATCATCTTCTAGGTTTCTCTGTCTTACTGGGAGAAGGTGCTCACCTTCCAGGTGATGCTTTGACCTATTCAAAGTTGAGCCTTAGCTGGTGGCCTCTTGAGATACAGGCCCTGGGGCCTGAGGGACAAGCCAGTGTTTGAGCTCACTCTTCCATCTTTCTCCTTCAAGCCCAAGTAATAGTAACAATAGTAACACAAGCAATAGTAACAATTCACTGTGAAACAAACTCCGTTGCTGGAAGCAATGTTCTTCCTTATTTATTGTAGGATTATGAGACACTGGAGAATCTGACATAGGACCCCAGTCTGTAACTTGCCTGTGTCTAGCCTATTGGTGAGAGAGATTTTTTTTTTTAACACATGAGCCCAATGTATTATGGGTACACAATGAAAAGGTGAGGAAGAGGTGGGCCTTTTAACTGGGAGTGGTGGCACCCACAAATCGTCACAGGACTCAGGTGCCTCTGACAAGAGGGTTAGAGTGCTTAAGGCTGGAGAGACTCTCAGAATACAGGGACAGGGTGTAGGCAGGAGAAGGGGGAAGGTAATGGGAGACAGAGAGGGAGAGAAACAGTCTTAAATGCAAATTTAAAAAAAGTAGAGATTATAGCTTTGATTCCTCTGAGATAGCATTACTTTCTCCTTAAGAATGAGAAGAAATCTCCTAAATAGGCCATACAGACAAGACTTCTCAGAACGCCAAGGCCCAGTCACTATAACTAGGGATGGCCTCCTGGGGGTAGGGTAGCAGGAGCTGGTATCAGGAGAGCATAGTGCTACCCAGAGCAGGGTCCTGAGTCTCAGTGATAAGAGTGGTGCTTTTGGTGGTAGTAGTGCCAATTCAAGTATCCCAGCCACCGAGGGCAGAGGAGGCCATGTAACACCCGGCTGGTCCAGTTGTCTATGATGATAGCAGGAAGGCCCTGCAGAATGTTACAGTTCAGCCTCACTGAGTCTGACAGCCCACTGCGATGGTTGGGAGGAAGTCAAGGACTGCCATGCAGTAATTGGACTATATGGCATTGACATAATGCATGCCTGTGAGAACCTTTGCCTCCTGTGTCTTCTCTAACTTCTCAGCCTTCCTCTTTGGGGGTGGGGCTCTAGTACATCATAGGTCCTACCTAAGCTCTAGTTCTGGATTACCTGAATACCCTGCACTACTAGAAGGTTTAGAGGTGGTGGTAGTCACCCATGGTCTCTTTGCAGCCAAGTAGTCCAGTATGTTTCTGCATGGGACCAGCTTCAGACCTGTCTCCATAGTTTTGATCAGAGGATTCATCACTGCACAAGTGTCCAGCAGGAACATTAGTGGACAGTCCCTTACCCAGATTCTGGCTGGCTGCACGTTCTGGCAGCTTTTCCTGTCCTGAGGAGCTGCCGCCTCAGGGACAAGATGAGGAAGAGTCACTTACACCTACACTAGGGACAGCTACTGACCATTAAGATACTCTCGGTTCTCTGCTTAGTGGTAGAAGTAGCAGCAATTGTTCAGTTCTGTGACCCTCAGGACATTTGCTTGATGTTTTCATCCTTTACAGATGGCAAAAATGACACTTTTTAAGCCATTCCCCTGTAAACGCTGGAGAATCTGCTGCCCTGTGAGGTCCAGAAAGTCTGCTTTGTTAAGGACCAGCCAGGGATGCTTTAGCTCAGGGGTCTTCTGCAGCCCAGAGTTAGGACTTGAATGTGAGATCCAATAGTTAGGGGCCTCTTCAACACTGTGCCCACTTCACAGTGCTCTGCATATTCTTCAGCAACTTGGTCAGTAGCTCAATATCCCCCAGGACATGTCGCTGATAGCCCTGCTGGAACCACTGGCTTCAAGTGGCCTGAGCGGCACATAGAGCTTCAGCTAGTTCATGATCATTTCTTGGTATCCCCTTCATTGTGTGGAATCAACTGAAATGTTCCTTCTTTCATTTCTGATGTTGGCTGTTGGGGACTTTCCTCCTTTTTTCTTACATAGTCTGGGAGTAAATGAGATCAAAATCTAATCCTTTATGATTAGAACTAGAAGTCTTTACTGTCCTGTCTTTGACTTTAAATTTTAAAATATTTATTATTCTTGGGGGTGGGGGGTGTAAACATGCTACAGTGCTCATGTAGAGGCTAGAGGATAACTTACAAGAGTCTGTTCTCTCTTTCTACCATGTGGGTCCTGGGGTTCAAACTCAGGTTGCCAGGCTTTGTGGTGAGTACCTCAACCTGCTGAGCCACCTCACTGCCTTTGCCTTTGATTTTTAAATGGAGACACTAGTTTATTGCATGTACTGTGACTGCAGATTTATTTGCATTTAGCTCTACATGCAACATGGTATTTTGAACTTTCTCTTTGCTCTACCTTTTTTTCTTCATCTACCTCATTTCTTGGTGTATTGATATGGGTCTGTTTATTTCCCACTATTTATTTCTTTTTAAAATAAATTTTAATTTAAAAACCAAATTTTATGTATCATGAGACAATGCATATGTCAAATAGCACTGTAACAGGATGATTTGATCCAGTGTTCTTTTAGTCAATGTTCTATTGCTGTGAAGAGACAACATGACCACGGCAAGTCATATAAAAGAAAGCATTTAATTGGAGCTGGCTCACAGTTTCTGAGATTTAGTCCATTTTCATCATGTCAAGAAGCATGGCCACACGCAGGCAGACATGGTAGCTGAGAATTCTACATCTGGATCCACAGGCAGAAGGAAGAGAGAGAGCCTCTGGGCGGGGCTTGAGCATCTGAGATCTCGAAATCCACCCCCAGTGACACACTTCCTCCAACAAGGCCACGCCTACTCTAACAGGGCCATACCTCCTAATCCTTTCAAATAGTACCACTCCTTGGTGATGAAACATTCATATCTATGAGCCTATGGGAGTTATTCTCAATGAAACCACCACAAGTATTAAACAAAAGAATTGAAAACTCCCTCAGAACAAATTGAGCCCCCCCCTCAGAACAAATTTGAAAACAAAAATCACCTGGTCTAAGAGGTTTAATGTGACTAGTCCTGTCCAATCACTATTGCAGAAATGGTTAGTGGGATTAAAAAGGTCTTGTTATTTTATCACGGCAACAGAAAAATAACAAATACACACCCCCTTAGCTCAAAGCAAAAAACTGTTGCACACATGTCAATGTGTATCTATGTGGTAGAGCTTGCATAGCATTCGCCTGCTCAGCATCCCCCAGTGGTTCCCAATAGCTTACAATGGGTGTTGATAACATTATTCTGTCAGAGTCCAGACAGCAAATATTCTTAGGCTTCATGGGCTGTATATTCTGTGTTGTAACTACTGAATCCTGCCATCATATATGGATAGCATCTACAGGCAATATGTAATTAACTAGGCATGAATGTGCTCCACCAAACTTTTACTCAGAAATCAGTGGACAACAAGCTCCACTGACTGGCCTACACTCACACACATATGGGCAGAACTAAGGAGACTTGGGGTCAAAAAGAAAGCTGGGAGGGAGACATGGAGGGAGATGTCTAGGAGGAATTGTAGAGGGATGTAAGGTGGATATGATCAAAATACATTATACACATCTATGAAATTCTCAAAGAATAGCTAAAAAAATACCTAGTTTTTGTTGTTGTTTTAATTAAGAGACTGGCTGTCATTTGCTGATTCCCATCTACAGATTTTAGTCTTGTTTTCAGGACCCAATCTCCTGCAGCCTTGCTTCATACTGCTTCTAATATGCATTCAAGTGCTCCAGTCAAACCAGACAACGCTCTTTTTCTCTTTGTTTACACTAACTCCCCTTTGTCTTTTCCCTTCACAGGCTCTGTCTGTTAAGATCCTATCTCCTGCTTATGACTTTAGTCTCATCACTAGGGAGGCTGAGGCAGGTGAGTTCTCTCTATGAGTTCAAGGCCAGCCTGGTCTACGTAGCAGGTTCCAGGTCAGCTAGGGCTACATAACAAGACTCTGTCTTAAAAAACACTCTCCCGGGCTGGAGAGATGGCTCAGCAGTTAAGAGCACTGACTGCTCTTCCTCGAGGTACTGAGTTCAATTCCAAGCAACCACATGGTGGCTCACAACCATCTGTAATGAGATCTGGCGCCCTCTTCTGACCTGCAGGCAGAACACTGTATACATAATAAATACATAAATAAATTTAAAAAAACACCCCCACCTCACTGTCTTGACTGTAGTCCTTTGTTAGCAAGTGACAGATGACCTTGACTACAGTATAGAGTATAGAGGTTCATCACTGCAGTTATCTCCCTGTAGCCACACTTTATAACATTTTAGTTTTTCATGGTCAACTGTGCTCCAAAACATTATGTAGACAATTTGCAAAATAATCCTTAAGTTTTAAATTGTCCACAGTTCTGAGAAGTGTGGTGAAATCTTACACCATCCTGTGTTGTCTTGTCTGGGACATGAATAATTTACTTGTCAAGTGTATACAGCCTGTACATTCTATCTTCTGATTATGAATTTAGTAGCAATCTTTGTTATCAGCTTGATTGCTACATACAGTGTGCCATTGTTTGTGTTCAAGGAACCTGTGTTCTATTTAGTAATGTTCCCAAAGTACAAAGATAATGGACCTGGCAGTTTTATCTCAGTATGTTGATATCATTGTTATATTTTATTCTTAGTCATGGATAATCTCTTATTGTGCCTAATTTATTAATTAAATTTGATATAGGTATTTATGTATATGAAAATACTTTATGCAGGTTTCATTACTATGCATCATGAGTAGATGGCTTGGAATTTATCTCCCATGTAACGGAGGAAACTAATGCATCAAAGTTCTTCTCTTTCCAGAAACCTATGCAGATTACATTTCTTGGCTCACCTTATTGCAAAGTGTTGCGTTGCCACATTCCTGAGTTCTGGGCAATGTAATGTGAATAGAAATGCTTTATATTCACTTTCCATATTTCCACTATTCCACTTTCCATAGAACCCCCCATTTGATCCTGCCCGTTAAATGTAGGTGATTCTTGTTGTGGTTTGAATGAAAATGGCCCTATTAGGAGGTGATGCCTTGTTGGAGGAAGTATGTCACTAGTCGTGGGCCTTGAGGTCTCAGACACTCAATTTAAGCCCAGTGTCTCACTATCTTTTCCTGCTGCCTGCAGATCCAGATGTAGAGCTCTCACCTACCTCTCCAGCACCATATCTGCCTGTATGCTACCATGCTTCCAGCCATGATAATAACGGACTAAACCTCTGAACTGTAAGCCAGCCCCCAATTAAGTGCTTTCCTTAATAAGAGTTGCCATGGTCATGGTGTCTCTTCACCACAATAGAACCCCTAATTAAGACAATTCTTAAGGTCTACAGTAGAGCATAGCCAAAGTGGAACCAAGTAGCTGTGGATCATAGTCTTCTAGCTCATACTCTTTAGATTAGGAAATTGACAGAGTTACATATTTAAGCCACAGAGGTGTGGGAGTTGCTTTATTACTTACACAAACTAATATAGTTACTAGTCAAGGAACCAATTTGGAAGAGGGTGGGTCGACTTTTTGCAGGAAAAAAAATGAAGAATTTGGTCTCCGAAAATATAGAAACCACCGTATCTACTGGGATCTACATAGAGGAAAACAATGGACTAGTTTGCCAAGGCACCACGGGCACTGTGAACTAGTTCATTGTGTATTATTCAGTTCAAGGTCAAACTCCGAGGACAGCTCCCTTCATCTGGGTAGGACATCATGCCGACACTCGACTAGACGGAGGACAGGGCGTGAAGACTGGCAGTCCCTAAAGATTCTAAGAAATGGGGGGGAGGACAGTTTTCCAAAAGGGACAATAGAGCTGGCACTTGTCATATCCTACAGCAGATTGGTAAATCTTGGGCTCTATGTTGGACAAAACATAATTCTTTTGAATTTATAGTCTCACTTTCTGACTGTAGACTACTGGCAATGGTGTTTAGGGGACCCCCAGGCAGTGGAGCCAGGACCTGTCCTTGGTGCGTGAGCTGGCTTTTTGGAGCCTGGGGCCTATGCTGGGACACTTTGCTCAGCCTTGGTGTAGGGAGGAGTGGACTGGACCTGCCTTGGCTGAGTCTACCAGGCTGGGCTGACTCCCCAGGGGAGACCTTGCCTTGGAGGAGGTGGGAATGGGGAGTGGATTGGGGGGAGGGCTGAGGGGTGGGAGGAGGGAGGACGGGGGAATCCATGGCTGATATGTAAAATTAAATTAATTATAAAATAAAAATATTAAAAATTTCACTTTCTGTGTTATTCAGTTTTGGATTTCCATTTGATTTTCTCTTACAGTTATGGTTTTCTGGTGAAATCCAGTGTGTTGTCTTTTATGTTCTTATGTTTATAGCCCATGCCATTGCGCTACAATAATCAGGTCATCTTGAGTCTGTCTCTATTGCCTGTGCTTTTTTCTCCTTGGTGCTGTTTCTTCATATTTCAGGTTTTTTAATACTGACTTTGTGCCCTTGTGCTTGAAAAAGTATACAGACACCTTGTGTCCTTCCAAAGATGACCCACACTGTTTTCTGCCAGGTGACAGAAATACAAGTGATTTGAATCAATACAGCCTCTGGGATAGGAGTGGAGGCTAGGTCACAATATTTGCTAGACTCCATTTATAGCTACCCTGTGCATTCCTAAGATCAAGGGGGACACAACCTGAGATGCAGGGATGGCTGTTTCCCAGAGTCAGTGTTCTTCCAGAAGTTCCTCAGTAGCTTTGTGAAGCATTCGCTAGCTCCACACTACTTTTTAGCCACTCTGCTAGTCTTTCGTTCTTTGCAACATGGCTGGCAGGTTAACAGATGGCAAGGCCTGTGCTGAGCAGCAATTCCATCTTTCTGTGTCTCTCCAGACTCAAGGCTACTCAAATCTTAGCAGGGCTTGGGCCACCTCAAACTCTAATTTTTCTTCTCTTGAGTTTGCAAACATTACCTAAAGCTATTCTGACAAATATCATGAGGGAAAAAAACCAACATGCTTAAAGTTGGGCTTCTCTGGATGAGCTCCCCTTCTTTCTGGAAACTGACTTCTTGGTCCTACGTTTTTATTTACTGTGTGCATGTGAACACATGCATCTATCTCTGTGTGTGTATGTGGTCATACGTGTGCCACCACACACAGGTCAGAGGACAACCTATGAGAATCAGTTCCCTCCTTTCACCCTGTGGGTCCCAGGGATTGAACTCAGGTCCCCAGTCTTAGCAGCAAGTGCCTTTACCTACTGAGCCATCTCACAGGCCCCTCGCTGAACAGTCTTACATAAATGGGGAAAATACTAATTTGGGGGCATTCTCTGCTTACTCTTGGACCTTAGATACAGAAAAAGACAGATAATTCACTGGACAAGATGTGGGTTTGGCTTACAAAATCATAGACACAGATTTTTTTAAAATTAAATCACATATTATAAAAATACATACTAAAACAAAATGTCATTTTGGAGGGCCCACGAAGCTATTGAGAAGCCATAGAATGGGCACTTTTATTTTATTTGCTATTGATGAGAGCACAAATTGGTCCTAGTATTTTGTAAAATAATTACATATGCCATGAACTATAACTGATCTTCATATACATTGATGTGGCAAATTTCACTTCTGAGAATCTGTCCTAAAGTAATCATCTAATGTATTGTAAATAGGTTTATATTTAAAGATTGCACATTGCAGCATCATTTATAATGGGAAAATTGGAAACGAAACCTAAATCTATAATAATAGAACATAGATGAGCCCACTTTGGAATATATACAAATATTCTGTGGCCATAAAAATAATGTATAAGGGACATGATAATAATATTAACCAGAAGCTTTGATTTTCAAACATCACAGGCACAATGCCTCAGGTCTGTAAAGTTCTCAAGGATCTGCAAAGGAGTTTGAAGCTTGACTAAAGTTATTGGAGTTACTGGCTCAACACATCAAGATAACTCTGAAATCCAAGTCAAGAAATGTTAAGTAAATGTCAAAACATACAGTGCATTGATTTTTATGAATGCTTACATTTTAAACTCAGAAAAATTCAGTAGTTTGTCAAAATGGCTGGTTGAATGGTAAGTTTATAAGAATTACTGAGTATGTACAATTTCTACTGAGAAGTATAACTATACCTTCAATACATGGGAGGTGGAGGCAGGAGGATCACAAGTTCAGTGTCAGGGCCAATGAGATGGTTCAGTGCGTATTTAGTTCAAAGTCTCATGACTTGAGTTTGCTACCTAGGTCTCACATGGTGTAAGCAGAGAACTGACCCTCACAAGTTGTCTTCTGACCTGGACTAGCATCTTGCAGCATGCTTGAACATGCACACACACACACACACACACACACACACACACACACACACACACACACAAATACATACACACATATGCACATGCACACTCAAAAACAAATTTTAAAATAAAATAAAAAGAAATTCAGTTTCATACTCAGTGACATAGCAAGTCTGAGGCCGACCTGGGCTGTACATGAGAACCAGTCCTCAAAGAACAACCACTTAAGTTTCACCGAAAAAAGGACAAACAATACATTGTAAAGGCAAAGCTTTAAAACTCTTCAAGTTCTTCTTTTTTAAATAAAAGATTTATTTTCAGTTCATGCACTGAGTGTTTGCCCACATAGATGCCTGTGCACCACACGCATGCCTGCTTTCTGTGGACTGAAGAAGATGCTGAGACCCCAGCACTGGAGTTACAGATGGTTAGGAGTGGCCATGTGGGTGCTAGGAACCGAACCTTAGCCCTCTGCAACAGCAACCAGTGCTCAGCCGGTGCAGAGCCATCTCTCCAAGCCTCTAAATTATTCTTCAAAATACGTTTAACATTTCATGTCAATGAATGTGGGAGAAGATATGGGTCGCAGCCTCCCAAAGCGAAAGTGCAGAGGAGAGCCTACCGTAGACTTATAAGGCCTTGATAAGAAACGCCATGATTTGAGCCCTTGCTGTGTACTAGACTTACCATCTTTAATCCCCACAAGCAAACTCACGATTTAAGGAATTTACACATTTAATCTCAGTTCATACAAGTTAGGAAAGATGGAGCTGATGTTTGACAGTAGGTCCAGTTTTCATGGTTTGAAGGTAGGTCCAGTGGTTTTAACGAGAACATATATGTTGTAATGTCATATTTAAAAAAAATAACTGCACTGGGTATAATGGTGCATGCCTTTAATCCCAGCAATTGGGAAGTAGAATTAGGCAGGTCTGTGAACTCAAGGCCAGCCTGGTGTACACAGTTCTCGGCCAGCGAAAGCTACATGAGATCTTGTCTCGTGAAATGAAATGAAATAAAATAAATATAAATTCAGTGTGGTGGCTGATGCCTCTGATTCCAGCACTTGCGAGGCAGAGGCAGGAAGATTGCCACAAATTTGGGCCAGCCTACATTGTAGAGTGACACCTTGTCTCAAAAAAGCAAATACAAACATATCCGATATTCAATATAAACAAAACATTTTATATTTTGATTTTTCACTGCTTTGTCGCACAAAATGTTTTCATAACCAGCATGTGAACCCTTTTATTAATATTAAAAATTCACGTTAGAGGAATTTTTATAGTCATGATGATATAATAGTGACATCCTGTGGCTATGTGCTGTCATTACAGCTTTAGTTTTAATTTCAGTTTTGAAGCTGACCACCAGAGGGCAGCACTGAGCTCTATGCTGGCCATGCTTTCCGGACTGACTGTGACAGCTGGAGCCAAATTCCATCTGTCCAGTTAAAACTGCAGAAAACCAAGCACATTTGTAATGTCATAGATAAATACATATATGTGCACAAAGTATGTGCATAGAAATTACCTTCCTACTGTTTCTGTGCAGTCTGAAGCAATATAACAAAATTATTAAATGTTAAGTTCTTAAACCACATTCCCTGAATTCCTGTGTAACCTTAGTCAAGCAACATAACCTATATGGGCTTAATCAGTTTCGACACATGTAAAATGAGGTTAGGAATTGTCCCTGTGTCTTAGGGTTGTTGTGAAAAATAATACATTTGCAGTGCCACTTGTGAGGAAGTGTACAGTAATTGGTAATTGTGATATTGCTCCTGACCCCAGACTATCTTTTTAAAAGATACATCCTGTTGATACCTCCTGTTGAGCATGCTAAGCATGATAAATGGAGAAAGACCTTTGCTATTACTACTGAATGGGCTAAAGAAATTTCAGTGATGGGGCTCAGCAGTTAGGAGCACTGGCTGCTCTTCCAGAGGACCCGGGCTCAATTCCTAGTATCCATATGGCAGCTCACAACCATCTGTAATTTGACGCCCTCTTCTGGCCTCTATGGGCACTGCATACATGTGATGCACAGACATGCATGCAGACAAAATACTCATACACATAAAGATAGCAAATTTGTACAAAAATATTCTAAAAAAGAAATTTCAGTGGCATAAAATCATGTGAAACCTTTTCTAAGGGTTGGAAGTTGCCACTAAGAGCCCTCATTGGAAATAGGAGGGTGTAGAAATTTGTCTAACATCTTGTCTAGCAGCTTTCCTTTTCTTTCATACTTATTTTTCCAAACGTGTTCCCCAGGTTCATACAAGATTTCCAGACTTGAAGAAAGAACATGTCCAAGGCCTCATTCTGGATGACTAACTAGGGACTTGTCACTGTGGATCTATTTTTATAGCCCATGCTCCAGCCTGTATCTCCATCATGAAGGAATATGAGGATTGCTATCTAATGCCATGTAAGGCCTTTGCCACTTTTCCATGATATACGTCTTTGAAGTCCTGTAGTGTTTAGTAGGAAACAGAGGCAATGTAAGGGGCTGTATTTTCTTTTCTTTGTAACTAATTGCAAAGGAAGGACGCGGGGCAGCTAGATGGTTCAGGAGGTAAAGGAACTTACAAGCCTAGAGGCCCAAGTTCAATCCCCTGAATTTATGTAAAGGGAGAAGGAAAGAATGGGCTCCCTCTGCAGGTGCTTAAGGGGAATATGTTTGCCCAGTAACTTCTCTACGTATATACCCAAGAGGAAAGGAAATAATATTTCTACTTCATGGTTTTTGTTGTTGTTTTTCAAGACTGGGTTTCTCTATGTGGTTTTAGTGCCTGTCCTGGAACTTGCTCTGTAGACCAGGCTGGCCTTGAACTCACAGAGATCTGCCTGCCTCTGCCTCCTGAATGCTTGGACTAAAGGTGTGTGCTACCACCTCCTAGCCTGCCTAAAATTGTTCTCTGCAATTGCAGCCCCAGAGATGGCTTTGTCTGTAAACTGCTTGTGGTGCAGGCATGGACACCTGAGTTTATTTCCCAGAACATACATAAAAAGCTGAGCATAGTGCCGTGCTCCTGTAATCCCAGTGGTAGTAAGACAAAGACAGAGAAGCCCCAAGGCTCGCTAGCTACCACTCTAACCAAATTATGGTTCAATGAGAAATGCTGTATCAAAAAAAAGGTGGATAGTGATTGAGGAAGACACTGAACTTCTTGTTTCTGCATATATACATACACATGCCCACATATACGCATACATGCACACACAAACGCCCAGAGAATCATTTTACATAAATAAAAAAGGAGTAAGGTATTCATGAATGATAGAACAAGCATGAATCGTGGAACTATAATGGTAAGTGAAATAAGGTAGATGCAAAAAACCATGTACTGCATGATTCTAGTTATATGAGATGTCCACTGGGAAAGGCAAGCCACAAAAAGTGAAAGCAGATCAGTGGTTAACTAGGCATAGGAGGAAAGGGGAATCAAGAGTGATTTTTAACCGGGCGTAGAATTTCCCTGTGGAGAAAATGAAAATTGTTCTGGGGTGAGAGACTGGTAATAATTGTACAATTTTGTGAATATACTAAAACATTCTAAATCATACATTTCATGAGAGTAAATATGATAGGTGAATTATACCAAAAGTAAGCTGTTGTAAAAAATGGTTTTCATGTAGCAACCATTACTTAATAGAAGTCATTTTTATTCATTAATATCTCAACTCTTAAACTCCGGATTCCAGAGTAGAGCCCTGAATAAATGGTGCGCAGGCACCCAGAGAGAGGGATGGTGGGGAAAAGCATAGATCTGAGCTCTAGAGGAGGAAGAAGGAGGACTGGAGTACAGGGAAGTTAGCAACCCCCTTTGGAAGGAAAGGAAGTGCAGGCCCCTAAGGGAGGTACAAGAGGGAGAGAAATTTCATGTCCTTTGAATTTTTCAGGGAGCCAGTCTGGATTATCATTCATATCTTGGGCTAGAAAGACAGCTGATGAGTGTCCTGGCATTTAGAGCTAGCTGTCCTGGAGAAAGGGGAGCTTTGGAGGTATTAGACAGAAGGAACAAAAGGTAAAATCCAAGGCCATGTGAGTCTGCCTAGAAAGGTAGAAGAAGGCAGTAGCTTGTGGAGGACACATACATCTAGAGGATTCTAATTATTAGCCTCTGGGTCAATGCATTTAGGTCAGCTCTTACAGGTGGGATCACTTTAAAGGATTAGAAGTGTCACTCTAAATCCTAATCCAGGTCTTGGTGTGGGGATGCTCGAGTGCTTTTCCAAAGGTTTACTATGCCTCACAGTCATTTACTCTTTCAATGGAATTTGTCAACAGACCGGAGTCCTTGGCAGGATTATGAGAGCCCAGAAGATGTGCAGAAATGGATGCATTGGAGTAGCTGTGCATCTGCATGTGCAGGCTGTCCACTGAAGATATTTGAATGGTGAATTACATGGTAAGGAGTTGATAACTCTTGTTTATAGGCGAGATAGTGATGGGGGAAGAAAAACAGCCCACTTGTGAGCTCAGACGCTGCCTGTGATACATTACGTTTACTGTGATATGTGGTATAAAAGAAGGAAAGAGAGGGAGGGGGAGGACGAGAGGAGAGGGAGAGGGAGAGAGATACACAGAGAGAGGGAGGGGGAGAGAGAGAGGGAGAGAGAGAGAGGGAGAGAGAGAGAGGCGTTTAAATCAAGATTTGGATTTAAAAACTCCTCCAAGCTTTTATTTACTTTCTCTCATGATTCTTTTTTATTTCTTCCTGATGTTGTCTTAGCCAAGCTGTTAACTTGATTCAGGCTGTAACTGCAAAGATCAATCATCCAGAGAAGTCCCCAGCTTGACAAGCTAGGATGAGGAGTCTTTTTCCTCAGCTCTATGTGTCACAGTCATTCTCCGTATATGTCCAGCAGATTGGGAAAACTACCTGAAAGGAGATGGTGCATCCCTGTGTGCTAAGCACTGTGCGAGGAAGCTTGACTCCCGTGCAGGTCTTCATACCTGAGTTACCTAGGCAACGACCCCAGAACTGTGGGTCAGTCGTGTTCTAGTTCCGAAATTTCATAACTTGAGATTTCATTTTTCTTATGTGTATGCTTCCCATTAACCCTAGGGAACCTTCCCACAGGCTTGTTTTGAAGGCTATAGACAAAGGCCTTTTACACAAGAGTGTTATAATTTGTCTTTAAATCAAAACCAACAGGTGAAGGCCTCCTTCCTTCCTTCCTTCCTCCTTCCTCCCCTTCTTGTCTCCACTTTCTCCCCTTTCCATCCCTCCTTTCACTCCTCTATTTATTCTTTTTAAAGAATAAGCTTTCCTCCCGTAAAGTCTTGAGCTGGGGAATCAAGATGAAATACTATAGCAACATAGACAATTCTGGTTCTCCAGGGAGACCCAGCAGAGTTAGTAGTGGTGCTTAAGGCACGACATACATGCCAGAAAGAGTGAGAGGGCAGATCTTCAGCTTGGCGGAGCATTAACCTTACAGTTAATGAAGGAAAAGAGCATCAGTAACTGGGAGGGATGGGCATGGGGCACTTTCTGACCCATGGCTAGCGGAAGGGCCTATGCTATAAGTGCATGTAAACTTTGAAAATATTTCAAGAAAAGACAATGTTTTAGAATTTGAGATGGGTCAGGCATTGTGCTTGGGAAGAGTGACTTGGATTATACCATTAGAATGCCAGGTGTACACTAAAAAGGACAGCAGGTGTCTTTGATTTACAAGCTCTAATTTTCTGCTTCAAAACATGGATGCTCTTCACATACCTACAACTTGGGCTTGAAAATATGACAAACTAGACACTGATCATTTGGCACGAAGTGTCCTTACCACTATTTCAAACACTGTTCGCTTGAGAGGAGAAAGAGACGGCATTGTATCTTCTCATTCCTCACATATCCATGCAGATTATTTCAAGAGAGTTTTCTAAAGAGTTGTTTTGTTCTCTACTAATGGAGAGGCCAGCAAGAACTGAGAAAAAAATTGAGGGTCAGACTTCACTTCATAGATAGTTTTGAAAGGTAGATACTGACCCAAGTCTGAAATAGGACCTTTTCAACAACACAGTAATGTAAAAAACATCTCATTGCTGCTGTTTCTCCTCTTCCTAATTGCTCAACAAGTATTTATTGAGTATTTACTATGTTCCAGGCACGGTGCAAAGTGCTCAGGTTCTAAATGTGTGTTTAGGAACGATAATGATAAGTGAAGGCTTTAGGACTCCAAGCTGTCAGCATAGTATAAATCGCACTGAAGGAGAGAGTAGGCTTCACATGTTAGGTCCTTCCTCAACGGTTATAAATCAAATATAGACTACTGGCAATGGTTGAGAGAAAGCCCGAACTGACCTACTCTGGTGATCGGATGGCCAAACACCCTAATTGTTGTGGTAGAACTCTCATCCAATGATCTCTGAGATACAGAGATCCACGGCCAGGTCCCAGGTGGAGCTCCAGGAGTCCAATTGGCGAGAAAGAGGAGGGATAGTATGAGCGAGAGATGTTGAGACCATGATTGGAAAAGGCACAGGGACAAATAGCCAAACTAGTGGAAACACATGAACTATGAACCAATAGCTGAGGAGCCCCCAACTGGATCAGGCCCTCTGGATAAGTGAGACAGTGGATTAGCTTGATCTGTTTGGGAGGCATCCAGGCAGTGGGACCGGAACCTGTCCTCAGTGCATGTGCTGGCTGTTTGGAACCTGGGGCTTATGCTGGGACACTTGGCTCTGCCTGGGAGGAGGGGACTGGACCTGCCTGGACTGAATCTACCAAGTTGAACTCAATCCTCAGGGGAGTCTTTGCCCTGGAGGAGATGGGAGTGGGGGGTGGGCTAGGGGGAAGGTGGGGGGCGGGGGGGGCGGGAGGGGGGAGAACAAGGGAATCCGTGGCTGATATGTAAAATTAAATTATAAAATAATTAAAAAAATTAAAAAAAATCAAAAGTAAGAAACTGGATCTGCCAGATGGAATTCAGTGGAAAAGGGTTGGGGCTGAAACTTGAGGAAGAAGCCTTTTCGAAGCTGGAGGCTTTTTGCAGGGGGATGTTGAGCGGTCTAGCAAGCACTTTAATAGTGGAGTGGTTTGGAATAACTGTCTGGAAGAAGCATGGAAGCCAGCATCTGTGTATGCCAGAGAAGAAAGGTAACTGAAGATCCCAAGGTCCAGGTTAGGGCCAGAAGGGGAGCAATTGGTTGACCATTGCATGGTGAGTCACTAGCAGAGCTGGATCCAGAGACCTGGCCTTCTGATTGTCAATACAATTCACTTCGCAAGCAGCAAGGAAGAACCAGCATTATGGACAGACACTGTGTGCTTAGCATTGTAATTTATTTAACCACTTCTCTTCAAAAGATTATAGATTATATTTAACCCCATTTTCCAGAGGAAGAAAATGAGCGCTGGGGGATGTACTTCTAAGACTTCCATTCCTGAACACCAATGTAGGCTCTATCTTCAGTGCCATCTAACTAGTGACCCCCAGCTCCACTGTTGCAACAGTCTGCTTCAAGTCAGGTTGTGGCAGGGCTAGGATTAAACTCAAATTACAGGCTTCTTCTATTTGGATAGTGAATTTTTAATTTTCCTTTGTTTCTCTACCTCTTTGTCTAATTTATTCTTTCATGGAGAGCGGAGAACTAAGGAAGTCTTAAACCACAAATGAGTCAATAAAATTCAATTTGAGTCGAATCGAAGGCATAATGAGGGGATCTCAATTATTTTATAGATTAGGGGATATATATAAGCCTTCTATCACAGTGTTTAATCAACTGCGGTGTAAATCCTCAGTCTACTATGGTGCACCCCCAGGCAAGTTGTTCTTTCTCAGTATTCTTTCCTCATCTCTAATTAATTATGACAGCAGGTACCTCTAAGTGCTATAATGAATTCTTTAAATTTAGTTGTTATTAAAATAAGATAATAAATGCAAGGGGTATAACCTAGTGCTTTTCACATACTAAGAACTCAGTACATTTTAGCCTTTATTATTCTGGGTGCTGATTTCTAATTTAAATCTACAGGTTATGGAAAAGAACTCATAAAACTGGTATATTTGCGTTAGAAGAACCAATTGTTTGTCTTCATAGTCCATTTTGGGTTGCTATGACAACATATCTGAGGCTTAGTACTTTATAAAAAAGATGTTTATTAAGCTCACAGCTTTGAAAACAGGAAATTCAAGATCTGCAGCTGCACCCGTTGTGGGCCTCGTGGTAAACTGTAACATTTCAGGTGACATTAAATGGTAGGAACACTTATAAGAGATCACATGGCACGAACCACTAGGGACTCACTTTATAAGAATGCACTCATTCTCCTAAGAACTTATTCATCCCTTTGTGAACACTATGTCCCTCCAAAGCCTGTCGGTCCCTCTAAAGGCCCACTCACCTCTTCAAAGTTCTAGCACAACACTCTTACACCAGAGATGATGCTTCATCGTGGATTTCGTAACGCACAAGCCACATATGAGTGATAGCAGCTTCTTCATCTTATTACTGGAAACAGGGATCCATTCACCACATGGAGTTGCTTTCATTGTCTTTGCATGGAGATGGAAAGAGTGAGGGCCTATAAGCTAAGAGTTTATAATTCAATATCTTCATCACGAAACATACTTGAAACAGGGAGCCCTCCCATTGGGAATGGGAAGAAGCCGGGGAAGAAGCACGTGGCTGTTTACTAGATGTCAGCTAGCCCACACCTTATCCTTCAGGTTGTGTCTGACCCACATGCTTCCACCAGAGCACACAGACCAGGTGTGGGCTTTTATGGAAGAGAGATTAGACCGTATTATCTTTCAGAGTCTTCTAATGGATCTGAGATCTTCAGTCTTGCAGCCATCCCAGAAGCCCCTTTCTCTACCCCTAAAGCAGTTGGGAGCCTCTTTCTGATCCTCACACCCCTCAGTCTTTGGCATGTTACTTTCAGAACTGCTTCCTTTCTCATGTTGCCCTTCACTGTCATTTAAAACAGCCTGCCCTGGTGTGTGAATGTTGGTCACACTAGTTGAGTGGGTCTTTAAAATCTACCAGGTGTGCCCCAATTAGAGTTTCTCACAAAATTAGGAGTTGGAGGCAGGATTATATCCAACAGGGCTACCATAGACAAAATGATTACAGTTAATAAAAAAAAAATAGCATGGCCTGATCAGTGCACAGCTGTTCGGATTATCAGCCCTGAGGAGAGCCAAGCCATTATTTTGACATTTGATTCAAGCAAGTATTTACTAATGGTTTTCCTCATTATCATCTCTCTTGATCAATTAATTTTTTTTTTTTTTGGTTTTTCGAGACAGGGTTTCTCTGTGTAGCTTTGCGCCTTTCCTGGAACTCGCTTTGGAGACCAGGCTTGCCTCGAACTCACAGAGATCCGCCTGCCTCTGCCTCTTGAGTGCTGGGATTAAAGGCGTGCGCCACCACCGTCCGGCAATGTTTTTTGATATATATAGTTCTTTGTAAAATTTTTCTTTTGAGACAGGGTCTCAGTTTGACCTCTCTGCAGTCTTTTTTTCTTAATTTCCTAAATGTTGTGATCACAGTTGTGAGGATAATTCTATCTCCTGAGGGCATTCATAGCCTCGAGTCAACTTGAATGTTGTTTTTTTTTTCTTTCACACACACTCACCTGATTTTCTTTGCTGGGAACTTGGCTTTAAGAATTCCTGGTCCAGTGGGGTCTCTTCTCCACACTGCTGCCCTCATCCTTGCTTCTTCCCTGTGACAGAGCTATCAGTCAGGTCTGTTTCCTTATCACAGCCAGAAATAGAGAGAGCTTTGGGCGAGAGTAATGCCTTCTCTCACAGTTATGAATATGGGTGCATTGAACTCAACCTGGGAGGGTTACCTAAGGTAGCACAAAGTGGGGAACACTTCAGTTGGTTCTTGAAGGTAGAGTTCATCAAAAGAGCCTGGAAGGGAAGCATGGGAAAACAGAAGCGGGTACTCCACACAGAAGGCATGGTGTTTTCCAGATCCCAGGCTTGTCAGGTGATGTGTCAGAAGAACTATGTGACATTCATCAGAGCATGAAGAAAGAAGAACAGGAGAGGGGGGAAGAGATGCAGGGACTGAAGCTTTTTGCATTTGTCGTCTTGGCTGACTTTAAATCATTAATACATTCTTATTTATTTATTTATTTTTTCTCATTATGGTCCTCAGACTTGCATCCTTACTCTCTGGGTCTAAGTCTCCTGGGCCCCTAGCTATCTTTTACTTACTTGATTTTAGAGTGTGGTACTGACAAACGCCCTGTATCCTCCAAGCTTCATCATCCACACAATAAGCCTCTCTCTTTCCTTACTGACTTGTAAGTCTTCATTATGACCTATTTCCTTTAAGTCTTGTGGATTCTCGGAGATTTTTCTTGATTGTTTTCATCCTGGAGAAATTCGTATGAATTCTCCTATAATTACATCTTTGCTCCTCTGCTCTTGGTCTTTTATGGCTCATATGGGTGCTTCCACACTGTCATCTCGTTCTGGGTGCTTCCACACTGTCTTGTTCTGGGTGCTTCCACACTGTCGTCTTGTTCTTGGTCTTGCCAGCCTTCCAGCCCACTCTCCACACCACGGCTAGCAGGCACATCTGACCTGCAGCTAGGGAGAGCTGGGAAGTTGGCCCAACCAAAACAAATCCTAAATGTATTAAGATGTTATAAGATTATTTTGTGATTTGGGGGTGGATAACAGGATTGCACATTTCTTGAGCATGAACTTTGTAGACGACGATGCCGTGTACAGTGTCAGAAGTTTGAAAAATCATGACATATAGAACTCTTAGTTATCTGGCCTTTGCCTTGATTGATTCCATAAATCCAGGTAGGTAGATGAAATGTTTTGAAATTCTGGAATCTAATGTAGACTTTGTTTGTTTCTTTGAGACAGGATTTCTCTGTGTAACAGCCCAGGCTGGCCTCAAACTCAGAGACCTCTTGTCTTTGCCTCCCAAGTGCTGGGATTAAAGGCATGCGCCACCATGCTCAGCCACATACACATAGTTTAAACTCTGATTCGTTCTCCATATTGTCAGCAAAGAGAAAAGCCATGAAAGCCTTACGGTACTCTACCGTGAGTCAGTTATCTGGCTCCCTTTCGCTTTTCAACACATATTCTAGAGAGATCACCTTTTTCTCTCCTCTGCTTCCTCCCTTCTCCTGTTTCCTTCTCTCTTCCCTTTCCCTTCTTTTGCCTCCTCCCTTGTGCTTGAAAGTACAAAATGCTGTAAGTACAGAGAGATCAAACAAAAAAGGTATCTTTATCACAGCCAGAAATATAGAGTGCTTATAATCCCCCTGCCTCTGCTCTCTCCTTTCCCCACCTCTCTTCTCCCCACCTCTGAGTTGAGACAAGTGTTCATTTTCTTCTGTGTGAGCTACCTCAAACAGCACTTTTTCCTTGGTGTTGCTATTATCTGTTTTCACCTGTCTATCTCTAGAAAGGCAGTATGGGGGTACATGGACATCTAGTAAACCATCATGACTATAATAGTACACCAAATATGTTTTTTGTTTTTGTTTTTCAAACACAGGATTTCTCTGTGTAACAGCCCTGGCTGTTCTGGAACTCACTCTGTAGACCAGGCTGGCCTCGAACTCAGAGATCTGCCTGCCTCTGCCTCCCGAGTGCTGGGATTAAAGGCGTGCGCCACCACCAAATATAATTCTAATGATTATCAAGGCCATGTTATAAGCACTTCCCGTATGTTACCTAATGTAGTCATCAGAACATTGTGAGGTGGGCAGTTATAATTAAAGTTGAATCAACTGGCCTTGGTGGTGGACTGAATGTGGAGGCCTCCATAGTTAGAGCTTTTGACTGAAACATGCGAGTGAACAGTGGATGGAGAAGATGCTGTCTACAGAGGTGAGGAGGACAGGATGAGGCAAAGTTTTGGTTGGGGTGGAGAAAGGAAGATTTCAACTTGGGAGGCTGCATTGTTTCAGAAGTGATTTTCCCTGAGAGGCTTCAGAAATCATGTAACAAACCTTTCGCTCTGGTTGACAGGCACTCGGAAACACTACTGTCCATCTCCAGCGGGCAGAGTAATCCTCCAGTATCTCATCGTTAGCTTGCTGGAAGGCAGCAGGGCTATGTTCCTCGGACCCTGGTCTTTTTCTCGACTTCTGTCCTGGTTTGCCATTTCCAGTAGACTGTCAGGACGTCATGGCCTTGCGTCCTCCAAGTTCCTACAATACGTGTGCCTCCTGGTCATGTTGTCTCTCATACAGTCTGTGCGAGCACTCCCCTACAAGATAGGGGTCATAGGCCCCTGGACATGTGATCCATTCTTCTCAAAGGCCCTGCCTGAGGTTGCTGCTGCTTTAGCAATTGAACGAATCAGCCGGGACGTGTCATTTGACGGGAGTTACTCGTTCGAATATGTGATTCTTAATGAAGACTGCCAGACTCCAAAGGCCCTCTCCAGTTTCATTTCCCACCAGCAGATGGCCTCAGGATTTGTTGGACCTGCCAACCCTGGCTACTGTGAGGCAGCCTCACTCTTGGGAAACAGCTGGGACAAAGGGATTTTCTCTTGGGCTTGTGTGAACCATGAATTAGATAACAAACATAGCCACCCGACCTTTTCTCGGACACTCCCTTCTCCTATCCGGGTGCTTGTAACTGTCATGAAGTATTTCCAGTGGGCTCATGCTGGGGTTATTTCCTCAGATGAAGACATTTGGATGCATACAGCCAATCGAGTCTCAAGTGCTCTTCAGAGCCACGGCCTACCTGTAGGGGTCGTCCTGACCACAGGACAAGACAGCCAAAGCATTCAGAAAGCTCTGCAGCAGATTCGACAGGCAGACAGAATTCGCAGTGAGTGCTTGCTCCCCGGCTGAGGTTTAAATATGGTTTAAACATGACATTCTCTACAAGGTTTTCTGCCTTCATACTCTAGGCTAGCATGTATTTCCTAGTTCTTTATGTGCATGCCTCTCTCATAGATACTCAAACCCCAAGAATGTGGCTTCAGCAGAGCCAATCTTAGGAACTTAATAGGGATTTTGAGAAGGGTCAAAATACCCGTGTGCACCAGCACCTGATCTCAGCAGCTGGTGTAGAAGAATGGTATCAAGAGTATGTAGCCACACCTTGTCTTTGTTCTAAGGACCACAACAATGCACTCTTGTGCTTTCATTTTTGTCTGTTTTTTTTTTTTTAAATCATGGAGTGGAGATCCGCTTTTGACTCTCTTCTGAGTCGTCCCTTCACAGGTGCCCAGTATCGTGCGTCATCACATCTCACTTAGAACCTCTCTTCTCCTAAAGTGGGATTCTTGTGCCTGCAGCATAGAGCTCATTGGTATGGAGGGCACTTAGGTGATGATGAAACATTGCAAAGCAGGTTTTGTGTTAATATGCCTCTCATTTCAAGGGAAGCTTTGTGCTCAGAAATGATTCTTGCAGAGGAAATAGGCAAAATGTACCACAGAGGACTTGACTCACGGAGGCTGCAATTACTAACAGGATTTGAGTTGATTTGGGGAGGGAACCTTCCTTGTTCTCTAGAATCAGATCTTTTTTCTTTTTTTCTTACATTTTTGGCACTTGGTTTTGATATGTTCTTTTCCATCCACTTTATTTGGTTTGTAAAAGAAATCTCCTCTTTACCTTCCTCTGGAAGTGGCAGTGATATATGGGAACAATGCTCATTGTCAAACTGCAGCCACTCCATCACTTCGGGACCTGTAGCTCAGGAACCACTTGTCAAACTGATTGCTTCTACGATTAGTCCTGGTCCCCATTCATTTCTTTAACACAACAATGGACTTGCTAGAGAACGGTCCATCTTAGGCCTGGCTTATAGCCAGAATTCATTTTAAATTTCAAGTGTCTCCACTATTGGACCTTAATTATGATCGTTGTGGGCAGAGGAAGGCCAGAAGACTTAGTTCCAGGATCTACAGTAGTCCTCCAGTCTGTAAACTCCAGTCTATAAAATCTTCAGTGTTAGGCTGTCAGCGTGGCTCTGATTACTTCATAACAGAACGTAGTACTTGCCGAGCACAGACTTATTTTTAAAGATAGAAAATTGTTTCCAGAGAAGAGCCATGCTAGAAACAAAACAACATATATAGTATCAGAACTTTATAGTATGTTAGAAAGCTTCATGAAGTCCTATGTCTCTTAGGAGTTTACCTTCCATGGGCGTGTCATATCCCACTCATTCTAAATACTATACTCACATTTTGGTCCCGATCATGAAATGTGAAAGAAATCCAGGCCCCAAGACTCTTTTGTTATCAAACTGAGGAGAAATTAGTATTGAGTGTTAACCACCACCAGTTCCTTTGAGGTAGAGAGGTACCAGACATGCATCTTATTGTCTTACCATTGGAAGCCTACCTCTTTTTTCCAAGAGTTTTTGCATTAGCTGACCACTAGAATTACCGGGGCATCTTTTCAAAATGACTGAAGCTACTTGAATTGAACTGGCCTGTGGTGGGCCCTCTAGCAAAGGTCTTTTAAGTAGCTTCCCAGGTACTTCTAAAGCACAAGCAGACTTCAGAGCCACTGCCTTTATGGTAATTAGAATGCAAATAAATGTTCATCATTTGAAGTGACCAGTCATCTTTGCCTTAACCTTTGTTTAGTCTGAATGTCTGTTTGATGACGATATGAATCGGCCCACTAAAGGGATGGGAATTTTGCGAATGAGGAGACCCCAACAGAGACTGTTTAAGGAGCAATGAAAGCCCCTCTTGTAAGAAGGATGGCAGTAGCGGGTGGAGGAGGAGGAGGACTGAAAGACACAATATTGGGGGTAAAGATAAATTTCTATGCTCCTGGAGTCTTTTTCTCTGTTTCTGACAAACATAAGCAAACTCAGATGAGGTGTCCCAGGACCTCACTGACGTGAGTCACGATGTGATTGGGTGTGGAAGCAGAGAAATTGAGCTGTAAGCTGGGCTGTAGACTGAGTGTGATTGCATGTATCTCTGGGCAGAGGAGTATGTGGCTCCCACAACTGGTACCGTTTAGAGTTGGGATTTGAGTCTGTGCCGACTGGTAGGTGAGATGTGGCGGCGGGAGTTAGAAGAGAAAATAGGTCTTGTTAGGCTGAGAGAGCAAGATCTCTAAGCGTTGAAACCCAAGACAGGAGTTCTTCACAGGATGATCAAGTAACTCAGTGGTACACAGACTACAGTGGAAAGGGACCCCTTCCTTTGAAGAGATCTGGGAATAGTGGGAAGGCTGGCTCACAGTAACAGTGCTGGCACTCCTGCGTGACAGTAGTAGTGGCTGGTGGGACTGCTGGTGCTAACAGGGATGGAGGGGAGAGAAGTGCAGGCTCTGGCCCATATGCCACTTCTGTCTCTTGTAAATGAATGTTTCCAATTAGGCCGGATGGCCGGTGCCTCACTGGAGTTAGAGGAAGTGTCTTTCTCAGAAACAAGTCTGAATCGTGTTTACACAGCACAGAGGCAATGGTCAATTAAACAGTAAAGTAACAATAATATAGCTACAGACTTTTAGAAAGGGAAACAGCAGAGGCTTTATTAGATGTTGGGTCACAGAGACAACAAGAGAAACCATTATTCATTCTACCTTACACGTAAGCAGCGCTCTACAGTTTACAAGGTATTTACAAACTGACCATCTCATTTGTTAGTACTTTCCAGGAGTTGGGTTTTTTGTCTTTTTTTTTTCTTCTTCTTCTTCGAAGTTTACAATATCTGTGATGCTCACAAGAGCAAGTAGATAGGTGTAGGCATTGTTAACACCAGATGATAGGGGCAATAAAGTCTCAGAGTAGGGGGATTCAGCCTTTTCAAGGTTATCAGCTCATTTCTTTTAAATCTTGGAAGCGATTGCCAATAATCTTTATATCTTTATTTCTAACAAAGTCAAGTGGAGGTGTTAATCAAAGACAAAAACCTCAGTTTGCAGTCAGGAATACTGTGTGGGCCCTGTGCCTGGGAACCTAACAGAGTGGATATGGGGATCTAAATTCCATCCACTCTCTGCTCCTCCAACCATGAGCCCTGCTGGAGATTTTTGTCCCTTGGCACAAAGGAGTATTCACTCGCAATGCAAAGCACCTGAGGAATTGCATCTACCCAGGAGGGGTTCCTTTTCTTATTCCTACAAAGGCCAGCAGGAGGTCTTACCTTGAGCTGGCAGAGGACTTTTCAAATGATGATTTCAGGCCCTCCTGTCTTCTTAGTTGGAAATCCTTTCAATTTGAGTTTACCAGGTTGTCCACCATTTGGAGTTTCCTTTAAATCTTTCCCAATTGGAATTGCTTTATTGTGGCAGTCAAAACGGCCTTCTCTTGTTTTCCTTAAATTAGATACAGTTTTCTGTCTTTATAGCCAGGGCCTGACCAGCTTCTTTACATTGATTACATCCTTGCACATAAAAGAATAACTGATGATTCCTAGTATTTATGGAGAATTTATTATATCCTAGGCGTTTTGAAAGGACTTTACATGGACTGTTTCATTCGATTCTTTCAATGCCCCTATAAACTAACGCTGATGACTCTTTTCTATTTGTATGGGTAAGACCTCTGAGGCAGAAGGTTAAGTAACTTGCCTGGTGTTCACAGCTAGTGAATGGGACAGCTGAGGTATGTGTCTTCCTTCAGGCTTATCTGATGTAGTGGCTCTCAAATCTAAGTGAGCATCAGAACTTCCCTAAGGGCTTCTTCAAACACTTTGCTGAGTTCCTTCTCCAAAGTTTCTGATTCAGAGAAGCTGGGGTGTGGTCCAGAAAATGCATTTCTAGTAAGTTCCCAAGTGATGCTCACCCTGCTGGCCCATTAACATCACTGTAAAAGGACTTCACTGCTTCCTCTCTGCTTGAGATATGCTCCTAAAACACATGCACTGGGGAGTCCGTGTTCTCTGCATATGTATGGTTCAGCCCTTCGGTTTCTGTTATTCTTTCTTAATTCTAGGAAAGAGTGAAATGATGAAATGATTTTAAGTGCTCCCAAGTGTGCCAGGTTTAAGCCCCGTTTCCAACACTAATGACAGTGATGTTGGCAGTACTGTGGTGAAGGGTGTCAATCCTGTTAGGGATTTTGGTATACAGTTCCCTACAGATAAATGTAAGTGTGCATAAATATAAACGGTGAGAAGACCACTTGCCCTTATGAGCAGACCCACTCTCAGCAATGGTCAAATCATTGAAGACCCAGCTCTTAGAGGAAGCCTCTAAACATTTAAGCTTCCTCCACTCTGTGTCCTCTCCGGCTCTCCCCTCCTGTGCTCTGCCCTCCCTTCAGTCTTTAGCAAATCATTAAACTGAAAAAGGCTAAAATGAATGGCAGGGGAAGAAAACAGCACACCGAAGTCCCAAATGCAGGTGGAGGGCAGAAGAATGGGGGTTTCTGTTCATTGAGGTTTCATGAACGTGAGTATAGTTCCAAAGGCTTCTTTACGACTAGTTCGTAGAACCAATCCCATCTCACAAGGTGTGAAAACTAGACCCCCGTTTTCTCCACAAAGGATTCTACAGTCAGTGTGTCTGTGAGATAAAGTGAGAACTGCTGGGTATTTTTTTTTTTTTTAGACGAGGCCTTCATGTGTATCTCAGGCTAACCTTGAACTTTTTATAGTTCAGGCTGGCCATGCACTGTAACACTTCATCAAGAGCGTCCTGCCCACTTCTCTCTAGTCCTGGGATCATAGGCATGCAGAACAGTGTCTGAAAGTTTTGCCCTTTGAAGAATACAAACGATCTATCTCAAGGAAATAGTGGGTAGAGACTTTCCTTATAGGAAGAGAAGGAAGAGTTGAGGAACCCAGGGACTGGCTTTCCCTGGGCTTTCATGATAATCCTTTCTAGAAACAGGGGAGGTGAGAGAGGGTCCCACATAGCTTACTCCAGGCAGCGCCAGTCTGAAGATTTGGTTGCTAGGCAGCTCAAGAGGAGTGCACATGTACCAGAGAAAGTGCTCCTATCCTTCTTGTAAGATAGGATCTCTGGAGGGGGTGTTTTCTGGTCCTTGTTTTGGCTATCGAAGGGCTTGACTGTTAACAATCAAGATGGAAACTTACAAATTAATATTACTTGGTGACCACCTGTTGACCTAAACCTTGTCTAGGATTTAAGTTTTCTGTATACTAATCCTTTTCTGACAACAACTTAGAGGTCAAATCCCATTTTAATGAATGTAATTTTGAGATAATAAAAGCTATTTAGTGAAAACCATCTCGTAGAACAGATGCGTCCATAAATCCCTGTGCATGAAGCACTCAATCTATTAAATTAAGATGCTGTTGTTTGAATTCAGTGTTTATGCTTTCCACTTTAATTGTGTTCAATGGCAAGTTCTTGCCTTGCAAAAATAGAGGCCTGAGATCATTAACCCTCTCAAGGTTTCCATTTTTCAGCTAAAAATGAGAGGGAAAGGTTGAGTTAGATACTCTTAAATGGTCTTCCTAGTTTGGAAATTTGGACCCCTTTTTAAAAAAAATGTCATTTATATGTGGCAATGAAAAAAAAAGAGATTCAGATTGAGGGGTAAGATAATGGCACTTGGCATTAAATATAAGCTTGCTAGTGTCTACTTGCCTAAGAGTATATCTTCCTATTGTTCTATTTTCTTATTAATGCAAATATGTCCATGTCTCATATACCTCATGGAACCCTTAAAAAAAATACATGAATGCAGACTCTTTTCTCCCGGGAATTTGCTAGCATGCAAGTGTTCATCTAAACAATTGTGTGTGTGTGTGTGTGTGTGTGTGTGAGTGTGTGTGTGTGCGTGCATGTGTGTGTGTGTTCATGTGCATGTGTGCCCGTGTATGTGTGCGTGTGAGTGTGTGTGTGTGTGTGTGTGTGTATCCAGGTGCAAAGATAAAAAGGACCCAGTCTCTGACCCAAAGAAGTCCACAGTTTCATAGAAGAAGCTGTCATATACAAACTAAGGCAGCAAATACTGTGTGTGTGATGACAGAAGCCAGTTTAGGGTATAGGGTGGCTTGAAGTTGGTGTCAGATGTAACTTTGACTGCATGAAGCTTATTGGTGATTATTTTCAAGTATAACGCTCATGAGGAAGAGAAAGCTAGAAAATTAGGCGGGAAGAATTAACAACAAAGGCCTCATCCAATCCCTAAGGGGTGCTCTGGAGCTGGGACAACTCCATGTAAATTGCTCATTAGGTGTAGGCTGACTCAAAGAATGGGTACAATGTGCTAATAATTGTTTTAGCAAACCTCTTCCTAGGAATGAGAAAACCCTGATTTGTAGTTTGCTGATTTCCATAGAGTAAATCACCTTCACTATGGCCAATTTCAAGCTAATAACATGTTGTTTACTGGCTTACAGATGTCCGGAAAATGTAACCATAGGCTCCGTGTGAGTCAACCCCCGCCAGCTTCAGTTCACTGCTAAAGACTTGTGACCTTGTGCGAGGTGGCTCTCTTCAGCTGAGGTTAATTATTGGTGAGGCATTAGCTATCACATGCTAACATTCTCAGCAGCTAGGGGAGTGAGTGTGTCAGTCCTGAAGTGGATGTGTCTGGATGTCACATCATAATAGCTCCCACTGAATGCTCTGAAATATTTGTATCTTAATAAACACAAAATACTTCATCTTAATGTTTTCCATGCAGTGATTTCAATATTCCTTAAGGGAATTAAATGGAGCTGTGTTTGATAACCTTGATCAAGTCAGGAGAAATGCCAACACTGACTTACTTGCGGAGAATACTGATGAACTAGCCACTAACTAAAGCACGCAGTTTAGCTCACCCTGCCCCCTTCAACTTGACTGATTAGATCAACTGAATTCATGTTTGGTGGTGTAGTCAAACAGAGAGGGTGATGGTAGTTTTAATTTCTCTTCCTAAGCTCAACTCTTGACTTGTCAAACCTCTCTGGTGCCATATTTTCCCATTCTACAGTGTGTGGTTATCTACAACTGAAGTTGAATTCTTTGTGTGGCTCATGAGATCACTCCAAAGATCTCCTTAGAGCATTCAAAGGAAGGTCTGAGCATTGGGATACACGTAGACCCTCTCTTAAAGTATTTATTTTCCAGGAACTAGTGGTCATTTAAAAACTCGTTTGGTGGAGTTGTATGTATGTTTTGTGTGTGTATCTTTAATATCTATCTTAAGCCAGCAGTTTAAGCCACACGCATTTGCTCCCAGCACTCAGGAGGCAGAGGCAGGCAGATTTCTGATTCTGAGTCTAGCCTGGTCTACAGAGAGAATTCCAGGATAGCCAGAGCTACGCAGAGAAAACCTTCTGGAAAAACAAACAAACAAACAAACAAACAAACAAAAAATCTACTTTAAAAGTTACTTGGTGACTTATAATTGAGAAGTGGCAGCTCTAGTTCCAAAGCAAAACTTTTCAGGAGTATTTAGAAAGTGTAAAGAAAGCTTTTGAAAACACATGAAGCAATATGGTAATGCCAAAGACCAGTCATTGAAAGCAGTTAAAGCACACTTAGTTCCTGAGGTTAAAGGTTCCATAGAAACATGTATAATTAATATTTACCAGTGGTGATAGGCCTTCTGCTTTTCTTCAAGGAGCTCAGAGTACTTGCCAGGCATTATGTAATTAAACTACTCAATGTACCTGTGAAATGCATTGGAATCTGCATTTTAAAGATGTGAGCACTGAAGCACAAGTGGGCTTAAACTAAACTCATTTAGCATGCCAAGGACAAAATTGGATATAAGACTTTCGGTCTCATGATCTAGCCGCCATTCTTCAACCGTGGCCCCCTCTAATCCAGTCCATTCTAGCATAGCCTTGCCAAACAACATAGTTTCATAAGTCTAGAAAGAATTAAATTGAGTGCGAAGTAATTCCAATTATAGGGAAGTTAGACTGAAAAAATTGAACATATCATCCACTATATTAGTAGCATTTATGGATGAGTATGTGTTAGTGCCATTCATGGTCTATAATGGCTTTTGGTAAGAGCAGGGGACATTAGTCAAAATATGCTGGAGTGCGTGTTTGTAATGAGTGGAGAGCAGAAAGCAATAGTGGCTATGGGCCTCTCTCCCAATCTATCCTTCTTAGATACAAGAGTAGATACTAGACCCACCTTATGAGTTTTCTCCTTACATTATCACTACCTCTTCATGAAGTGTTGACATCTGGAGGCACAGTGAGGATAAGTCATTTACCCAGAAGTACACAGCTATACTTAGCACTATCAGCATATAACCTCAATAGGCCTTTCAACCTTAGGGACTCTTAGTTTTCTGTCCCCAAGTTATACTATTGTTCCTGTTTAGAAGTAGGCTCTGCAGCCTGTAGACATGTCCTTCTTGCCTCTATATGCAACTTAGAGTTCCCAAACATAATTCAGCCTTAACTTAGGACCTCAGTATCTTGTTCATCCTGTGGGCATAGGAAAGTAATCATTTCTAAATGATTGGTTAGAACACATTTATTTATTTCTCTTGTTTGGTTTCTGCCTCTACGTTTTACTACCATAACTTTTTTTCCCCCTGGTTTCAGTAATCATCATGTGTATGCATTCAGCCTTGATTGGGGGAGAGACTCAGACACACTTCTTGGAATTGGCTCATGATCTGAAAATGACTGATGGGACTTACGTCTTTGTCCCCTATGATGTGCTGCTCTACAGTTTACCTTATAAGCACACCCCCTACCAGGTCCTGAGGAACAATCAAAAACTCCGGGAAGCCTACGATGCCGTGTTGACTATTACAATGGACTCCCATGAAAAGACCTTCTATGAAGCCTATTCAGAAGCAGCAGCCAGTGGAGAAATTCCTGACAAGCTTGATTCACACCAAGTAAGTGCACACTCACAAGTTGGCATAAGCCAAGAATATAAAAAAAATGAGAAAACTAATGGCTTTTCCCCCCTTACCACACATTCTGAGAAGTCCCTGGCAGATGAATAGCTGCCAACATTCCCCCAATTCTGCCAGCTTTCTCTTCTCTCTGGTAACTAGAAACTAGGAAACCAAAACGTATTTTAACATACGCTGGGGCTGTTTAAGGGGAGCTAATAAAATAGAAGTCTTTCTTGTGATCCAAGTTTGGAACCAATTCACCAGCAAGACAAGACAGTGGGCTGTAACTATAAGCAACAAAGGAAAGCTTGGGAGCGGAGATGTGGTCTTCCCCAGGAAGGACACCAGTCAGTTGTCTAGTGCCAAATGGTCAGCCCTGAAAACATACATACAAGGAACAAGGAACATTATCCAAATTGAGTAGGTTCTATTTAGGTTTTATAAACACACACACACACACACACACACAATACATACATACATAAAGGTTAAAGTCACTTAAGGCTGGAGAAATAAAAAGGAGTGGAAGGGGAACAAAGTAGAGAAGTGTGTAGAGAGCAAAGACAGAAGAAAGAGGAAGACAGGAAAGCAAAGGAGTTGTTTGTGCTAGAGAAATACACATGGAAGCTTCTCCTCTCTCTTCTTCCCTCACTCCTTTCCTTTTTCCCTCCCTTTTACTTTCTCCCTCCCTTCTTCCCTCCCTTCCTGCTTCTGTCACTTCCTTCTTTCCTACCCTCCTTCCTTCCTCCCTTCCTTATCTCCTCCCTCTCTCCCTCCCTCCTCCCTTTCCCTCCCTTCCTTTCTTCCTTCCTGTCTTTCTGCCTTTCCCCTCCCTGCCCCCGCCTCTTCCTTCCTTCCTTCCTGCCTTCCTTCCTTCCTTCCTTTTTCTTTCTTTCTTTCTTTCTTTCTTTCTTTCTTTCTTTCTTTCTTTCTTTCTTTCCAAGGCCTCATTATAGCAGATGCTGGCCTGGAACTTGCAATCCTCTTGCTTCTCTTTCCCAAATATGAGAACTTGAGTTATGTGCACCCACTTCCAGCCCATGTGGTAGTTTCTATAGGTTGGAAGTTAGATATAGACAGTAAGCATTTTCAAAGGCAGTTAGAACGGCATATGGATAAATTTCAAAGTTCAAGAATTTATTAAGGATATTATATCAGTGCTATTGATTCTCACTATAAATAACAGAGGACTCAACATGTGTTGTCTTTAATAATTGTTATTTTGCAAAATGTGAAACAGAGAGCTCTAGTGGTGATCAGCCCAGCAAATCAATAATGTCATCCAGTTTTTCACTATTAGCACTTTGCTAGTCACCTTAGGGTCCCCAAATGACTGCTACAGTTCCAGACATTATACACAGGTATAGATGTTCAGAAATACAAAATAGGAATGTTCTGTTCTTGTATCTCTGTTGAAGACTGAGAAAATATTCCTCAGAAGTTACCCATGTAGACTTACTTTCCCCAGACCTTCTTTGTCACAATAATCTGGAGAGAGGAATAAGACCACTGTGATATAGTCTATAGTTGCCAACAGAGTATGAACAAAACTGAAATTCAGTTAGCAAAGAAGAAGCGAGATTGTGTCTAATCCTCACATTCCCCAATGATATGCTGTTAATTCAGCTTTTTTTCACTTCTCTTTTCTTTTTATTTAATTTTTTAAAAAATTTTACATACCAACCACAGTTCTCCACTTCTGCTCCCTATTTCTCCCCATCTAGTCCCCCATCCACTTCTCAGGGAGGGTAAGACCTTCCTTGGGGAGTCAACAAAGTCTGGCATGCCAAGTTGAGGCAGGGCCTAGCCCCTCCCCCCGCATCAAGACTGAGCAAGGTATCCCTCCATAGGGAATGGGCTGCAAAAAGCCATTTCATGTACCTGGGATAAATCCTGGACCCACTGCCAGAGACCCCACAGACAGATCAAGCCACACAACTGTCACCCTCATTCAGAAGACCTAGTTCGGTCCCATGCAGGTTCCCCAGCTGTCAGTCCAGAGTCCATAAGCTCCCACTAGCTCGAGTCTGCTGTCTCTGTGGTTTTTTCTATCGTGATCTTGACCTCTCCCTTGCTCATATGATCCCTCCTCCCTGTCTTCAACTGAAGTCTAGGCGCTTAGCCCAGTGCTTGGCTGTGGATCTCTGCATCTGCTTCCATCAGTTACTGCATGAGACTCTATGATGACAGTTAGTGTAGTCACCAGTCTGGTTACAGGGGAAGGCCAGCTCAGGCACCCTCTCTACTATTTATTGCTAGGAGTCTTACCAGCTTTTATTTTTTTGTACTATTGGTTGTTTCCCTATGAAAAAGTGATTCAGATGAAATTTAGGATTACATATGATTTCTTGCCTTGATAGCAAAGATTTCTCAGATTGTTTTTCTTTTAAGAAAACTGACTCACAAAAGTACTGATAGTACTGGATTTGTTCTGCATCACTACCGCTGTGTCTCTTAGGAAGCTCTCTTGTAGGGGGTACAAACACCTGAAAACAAGTGCCCAATGTAGTCAGGAATTACAGGACTCCCTGAATTTGCTAAGGAAGTTGCTCAGATCAGTCATTTTGTGTTGAAGTTATACACAAAGTTTCTAGTTGTTAATTTTTGTGCCTTTGAAGCCAATGATACAGCATCATATCAATACAGTCTGAGAAGTCATCTTTCTCCTTTAGTCATTGGATTGAGGGAAGAAGAGGTATGTGTGTGCGTGCATGTGTGTGTGTGTGTGTGGTGTGTGCATATATACGAACACATCTATTGATATAAAAAACTCAGACCTTGCACTCTAGTTATTTGATTCAATTCCTTTGAACTTGTGCAAAACATAAGATAATTAATGCCAAAAAAAGGACGCCATTAGCTTGGTTGCTAGGCAGCCTGCACTCTGCTTTAGACAAGGAAATAGAGAGCTACAACAGAGTACAGAGCTTATTTTTCTAAAAAGCCTCCTTGCATGCATTTCTACTCCCACTTTTCAGGTACATAGGCTAAATCTGTATAACTAAAGAATGCAAAGAAACGAGGTGAGATAATTAACCTCGTGTCTCTGATAAGCAAAACCACCATTAAAAAAAAAATGACTTTTCTTAAAGGTGTTTTTCAAGGGAACTGGCATAGCCGGAAGAGACTACAATGAGAGTGAGGCAAACTTAGGTCTAACCCTAGCTCTAGGTTGATCCAGGAAGACTTAGGTACAGCTCAGTAGGAGTAAGAAACTGCATAACAGGATGACTGTAGATAACATGCTGTATCATGTTTTTCAAAAACGAAGAAGAAAGATTTTTTTTTTCCGAAACAGGGTTTCTCTGTGTAGTTTTGGTGCCTGTCCTGGATCTCGCTCTGTAGACTAGGCTGGCTTCAAACTCACAGAGATCTGCCTGGCTCTGCCTCCCGAGTGCTGGGATTAAAGGAGTGTGCCACCACCGCCCGGCTAGAAGAAAGAATTAAAAAAAATATTTTCTTTATTAAATGACAGATTATATGAATGATTCCTTATTTATGTTAGTTATCTCATAAATGCTATAATGTTTAAGACATTATAGAAGGTAAACATGTATAAAACCATCACTGGGTATCCCAATAACATGTATAATTTTGTGTTTTAATATGTCATTTAAAAGTAAGCAAAAAATGAAAACATGACGGGAGGTCCCAGCTGGATCAGGAGCAGTGTGGGAGAACAGAGAGGGAGATACCATGATGAATGAAGACCCCAGGGGAATAGGAAGAAGCAGAGTGCTAGAGAGGTCCCCAGAAATCCACAAAGATATCTCCACTGTAGACTACTGGCAATGGTCGAGAGAGTGCCTGAACTGAGCTGACCTGCTGTGGTAATTGGATGGCTGAACACCCTGGCTGTCATGATAGAACTTTCATCCAGTGTCTGATGGAAGCAGATGCAGAGATCCACGGGGAGCCCCAGGTGGAGCTCTGGGAGTCCAATCGGTGAGAGAGAGGAGGGATTGTATGAGTGAGAGATATTGAGACCATGATTGGAAAAATCACAGGGACAAATAGCCAAACTAGTGGAAACACATGAACTGTGAACCAATGGCTCAGGAGCTCCTATGCAACTGGATGAGGGCCTCTGGATAAGTGGGACAGTTGATTAGCTTGAACTGTTTGGGAGGCCCCCAGGCTGTAGAGCCAGGACCTGTCCTTGGTGCATGGGCTGGCTTTATGGAACCTGGGGCCTATGCTGGGACACTTTGCTTAGCTTTGGTGCAGGGAGGAGGGGACTGGACCTGCCTCAGCTGAGTCTACCAGGCTGGGCTGACTCCCCAGGGGAGACCTTGCCTTGGAGGAGGTGGGAATGGGGGGTGGATTGGGGGGGAGGGCTGGGGGGTGGGAGGAGGGAGGACGGGGGAAATCCGTGGCTGATATGTGAAATTAAGTTAATTATAATATATATACATGAAAGCTAGATTTCATCCTTACTGTTTTGAGAAAGTTGCTTGGAGTTTATGACTCTTAGTTTCCCCATCTGTAAAATGGGGCGGCCTGTGTCCTGGGATTATTGTGATGATTAAACAAAGTAGCATGTATAAACTGAATAGCTGGATGCTCACTCCTGTCTTCATTTATCCTTTTTCTCCTTTGGGGTCAACATGACAGTATTGATTGATGGTGACACAGCATCATCTTACAGTCTAACTTCAGCTATCTGTATTTGCTTTGTTTTAATTTTTAAAGGCTTTTTTTTTTGGATATTTGTTTTCGTGACAGGGTTTCTCTGTGTAGCTTTGGTGCCTGTCCTGGAACTTGCTCTGTAGAGCAGGCTGGCCTCGAACTCACAGAGATCCACCTGCCTCTGCTTCTCGAGTGCTGGGATTAAAGGCATGCACTACCACCGCCTGGCTAATTTTTAAAAGCTTTTACATTTTTAAAATTCAATTTAAAATTTTTGTCTGGTCTACAGAGTGAGTTCCAGGACAGGCTCCAAAGCTACACAGAGAAACCCTATCTCAAAAAACAAAAAAAGTAAATTTGTCTGATCAGGCTCCAGAAGGTTCTTTACATTCAGGTATATAATAGCTTTGAGCAAATCCCTTATCTTGTTCTCTCCCATCCTTCCCTCTTTTATTCATTCCCTCCCCCCCCCAGACAGTTGCCCTTCTGCTCTCACAAAATCTGTAAACATGATTTCATAGATCAGGTGTCCATCAACAGATGAATGCATAAAGAAGTCGTAGTGGCCGGGCGGTGGTGGCACACGCCTTTAATCCTAGCACTTGGGAGGCAGAGGCAGGTGGATCTCTGTGAGTTCGAGGCCAGCCTGGGCTACCAAGTGAGTTCCAGGAAAGGCGCAAAGCTACACAGAGAAACCCTGTCTCGAAACCCCCCCCCAAAAAAAAAGAAGTGGTAGTATAGATACACAATGGAACCTTTTTAGTCACAAAGAGCAATGACTTTATACAGCTTCTTGTTCTCTCAAAGTTTTCTGATTATTAGCAGAGGGTCTTTCAATATTTTCAGTGGTCGACATTATTTGGCTTTGAGAATTTTAAATGGTTTTCTCAGACAGATTGCATTCATTCATAATTGGTCTATATCTGGGCTTACGTTGTTTATTCTTTTTCAATCAGCAGGTGAACTGCTGTTTATTGAACAGTCACCCTGCACTAAGCACTGCGATTAAGTTCAGGGAGAGAAAACAGGGGGAAAGACAGGAAAAGTTTCTCTCAGTGCTATGTTGGAGCCAGTTCACCAAAGCCAAAGAGGTGCAACTTGTAGCAGGTCAGTGTTCAGAGACCTCATTTTGGTAGCTTGCAATCAGGCATGGAAAGAACATTTACATGACCAGGACTTGAAAACACTACAAATGAAGCTTTTATTGTAGCTCTAGATTCATTGTTAAATATTTACTAGCATGTCTACACGAGGCTTACATGAACACAGAGAAAAGATAAATGAGTGAACAAATGAGTTCTGGATTAGCAAGTGTATTAGACATAACTCATACTTAAAATAATATAATTGATTAAAAAGTAGGGATGTAGAGGCGGGAGAGATGGCTTAGTAGATAAGAGCATTGCTGCTCTTGCAGAGGACCTGGGTTTGTTTCCCAGAACCCACATGATGGCTTACAGACATCTATAATTCCAGTTCCATGGAATATGACACCTTTTTTGGTCTCTGTGGGCTCCTACATGCATGTGACACACATTTACCCATGCAGATTACACGCATACACACAAGTCAAATAAATATATCTTTAAAATATGGATATATTATTTTTGCCTAATAACTTTCAGTGGACCTGAAATTTCTCTACATAAGCTTCATTACCTATAGCAAAGGTTTCAAATACACTTAATTTATTTCTTGCCTCATTTAAAAGATAAAACATAAAGACTAAGACCAAGCAAATAAACGATCAAAGAGATGAATACATGTAAATTTCAAAGTCAGGAAGCGCTGAAGTGTTTATAGAAACAAAAAGGCTGTTCTTAAGTTTCCATCTTCCCCTTCATCAGAAGTATTTACTATCATGGGGTTTAGGGGCTTTATTCTTGAAGGCATCTATATTATTATAAAGATGTGTGTGTGTGTCTATGACTATGTGAGTATGTACCTGTGAGTGCAGGAGTCCACACAGTTCAGAATAGGGAGTTGGACCCCATGGGCTGGAGTTACTGGCTGCCTGACATGGGTGCTCGAAACCAAACTCAGGTTGTCTGAAATAGCAGTATGCTCTCTTAACTGTTGAGCCATCTCCCACCCCCATATTTTTGGTTTTTTCGAGACAGGGTTTCTCTGTGTAGTTTTGTTGCCTGTCCTGGAACTCACTCTGCAGACTAGGCTGGCCTCGAACTCAAAGAGATCCGCCTGGCTCTGCCTTCCGAGTGCTGGGATTAAAGGCGTGTGCCACCACTGCCTGGCTTTTTTTACTTACTTATCCTGATTCCAATCCTCAATATGATAATGTCACATTTAACTCGTTTTAGTTAAATATAAGTATGTTTCTCTCTCTGTCTCTGTCTCTCTTTCTCTGTCTCTCTCTCTGACAGGATCCCATGAATCCCAGCATACCTTAAATTTATTATGTAGCCAAGACAGAGGGCTGTGGACTCCTGATCCTCTTACTTCTGTTAGTGGCTACTACACCCAGCAGTATTTTAAGTAAAGTATCCATCTCAGTATCATTCAGGTATGATATTGCAGAAATCACAAGTTTCTTTAGCACATATATTCCGACAATACCAGCAAGTTTACCTTATACACAAAATAAACTTCCTTTCATTTGCATCTCTAAGTCATTCCACGCTTCCTGCTAAGACTGTAAAATCCTCTCAAAACAATTTTATACATGATAAAACCCGTAAAATCCCTTATCAACTTTGTTTTCCTTGAGGCTCCTTGCCTTCTAGTCCCATCTAAGCTTATGCTTTTTAAGAGTGCCGTACAACTATTTGTCTAAATTCTCCATTTTCACCTTACAAATTCCTATTTCCTCTCTTCTGGACTCGATTCACTACAGTTCATAACTCTCATGACTCCCGTTTTTCTTGATTTGTTCTCTCATTTATTTTGTTGAACACATCTCCTACTAGCCTCTGAGAAGGGCATGTGTGGTAAATACTTAACGTTTTGCATGTTGGGAAAGTCTTTAGTCTGTCTTTACTGTATCAGTCTTGGTGGAAAAATCATTTCCCTCAGTCCTTTTAAAGTTTACTTTCTTTTCATGGGGATGGGGAGTTACTGGAGATTGAATTTAGGGCTTCACACTAGCACTTTACCAATGAGCTGAATCTTCAGCTTTACTTATCTTTATTTCTTATGCTATGGAGTCTTTAACACATCTTATACTTTTCCTTTGGTAGACCTTTTTGATCTAGAAGCCCATTCTTCCTGGGAGATTTCGTTATATTATTTATTTGATATTATTTTCAATAATTTTGTCTTAATTATCTCTAGGAAGACAATTTGGTAGGGAAGATTTTCTAGATTGAGCTTCTTTTATAGTAAAAGTATTGAAATCTTTTATTTAAATAAGTGATGAGAAACTGGGGATGTAGTTCAGTTGGTAGAATCCTTATCTAGTGTGCAAGAAGCCCTGGGTTTAACCCCCAGTCCTGCATTCCAATAATCCCAGCACTTAAGGAGGTAGAGGCAGGAAGATCAGAAGTTTAAAGTTTTTCTTGGTTACATAGAGAGTTTGATATCAGCATGAGATACATGAGACCCTGTCTGAAACAAACTAATAAATAAAATCACAAAACAACAATAAATAACAAATGATTAGTTTTTAGTTCTACTTTTATTATAATTATTAATGCATATTTTGAAAATAAATTGAATTCAAGCTATTATTTCTATATAGACATCCATCATGCATTCATGATGTCCATCCACACTCTCCCCTCCCTCCCCATCACTCTTCCCAGTTCCCTCTTCATTTATTTGTCCCCTCTCGCTTTTGTCTTTTCCTTTCTTTAGAAATCCTTGTACTGTTCTGTACTCTTACAAGTTGATTTATTATTTTCCTTAAATAAGTGAGGACATGTGGTATTTGTATTTCTGCCTCTTTTTGCCAAAAATAAGGGTTTCCAGTTCATATTGCTGCAAATGACAACATTTTATCTTTAACAGGTGAGTGTTCCATATACTTTCTTTTCTTTATCCATTCATCTGCTCAGATGATGCATCTGGGTTGCCTTCTTCTTCTGCCTACTCTGAATAGTGCTGAAATAAACATGGAGGTGCAAATATCTTTTGTGTAAACATTTCCTCTGCTTGTTCTATTTGCTGAACTGATCTTTTAATAGTTTTATTACTCTCTTATATGTCCCATATCTTTGATTTAGTTTACCTTATTGAATTCCTGAACTTTGTGCTCTTAGTCTTTTACCAATTCTTTTTACAAAATGCTTACTTACAACATTTTTAATTTCTAAGAGTCCATTCTATTTTATTGGTGTTCTGATTAATCAAGGACAAATGTAACACGAATTGCTAAAATGGTCTTTTAATAAAAATCCTGGAGCCAGATATTGGGGTAAATGCTGAGAGATCAGAGAGACAAAGGAACAAGCCACGTCTCACTTCGCCAACTCCATGAATCCTCTGATTGAATGTCTCTGAGTCTTTAGCCAAAAGGTCTCCAGCTGAAAAGGGCTTAGTTCCTGCCTCCTCACGCCTTATATACCTTCCTCCGCCCTTCCTTCCTTCCTAGTAATGGGATTAAAGGCATGTGATTCCCAAGTACTGGGATTAAAGGTGTGTGCCACCATTGCCTGGCTCTGTTTCTCTGTTTTCTCTCCCAGATTGAATCAATCTCATGTAATCCAGGGTGGCTTTTGAACTCACAGAGATTCAAATGGATCTCTGCCTCCTGAGTGATAGGATTAAACGTGTGTGCCACCACTTCCTGGCATCTATTTTTAATTTAGTGGATTGTTCTGTGATCTTCAGGCAAATTTTATTAGGGTACACAATATATCACCACAGACAGACTACATTTGTTCTTCAGTATTTATGGAACATTGGTTGCAGAATCTCCCCCACATATCAAAGTCCATGCATTCTCAAGCCGTTTATATAAAGTGCTATAGCATTTGTAGCTAGCCCATGCTCATTCTCCCACATGCTCTGAATCAACTTCAGATGATTTATGATTTCTAATACAATATAAGTGCTACTTATGTCTTATAATATGGGGAATAACAAAAAGTTTCAAGTATATACACACTCTTCTCAAGTATATATACAAGGAAATATATGAATACATATTTATATGCATGCAAATATGTGTATTGTATTTTTGAGATCTGCATTTGGTTGAATTTGTGAATATGGAACTCAAGGACAAGGAGAGCTCTTATTTCTTTGGAAATATCAGTTTCTTTGAAGTTCACTTCTGTTTTTTTTCCCCTTAGCTCCTCATTTTTCATGTTTCTTTGTTTCAATCATTGTATTTACTGTTAGAAGTTTTGCTTGAATATCTGGCAATCTGAACATCTGCTTATAGTTAAGAATGAAGCTCAAAACAGCAGATTTGAAGGTAGGTGTGTTACCTAGTGGGGCTTCTGCAGAGAGCAGTTGGCTAGCCACCTGTTGTCTCATTTTATTTTGTTTGGTTTGTTGGTTTTAGTTGATATCTATGCAGTTTTGACCTTTGAGTCAATGACTGTCTTCAGAGTAGAGACTTCATAAACTTGACTGCTGGAATTGGGGCACAAATTGGGGTGAAAGAATCTGTGATTCTCACTCTCAGCTTCATGAAGACTTGAACTTCATCATTGGTTTTGGTGCCCCATCTCAATTCCCAGTTTCTTGGTTTCCATTGTTTTGTTTCTGGAGTTGCTATGAATCAACATAATGCATTTCTGTTTTTTTAAGAGGTCTTTTCTCTTCTCAGTGGATGTCAGGACAGGGCGATGTCTAAGTATTCCTCCCTCAGATATCCAAAGACTTTTCTCTCCTAAATGCTCAGCCTCACCCCCACTAGCATAGTGCAGAGCTCCTCTAACTACTAACCCTTTCTAGTGTCCTGAGAAAGCCTAGTTGCTTGCTGCTTATCAATAGTTTCCTCTGAAGATACATTAGTTTGATTGGCCTCCACTCCGCAAAAATCAGTTCCCACTCCTACAGCTACCTCCTTTCTTCACGGTCTCTGGCTCAGGTTTGCAGAGGACTTTGATATTGCTAATTATGAAACACTAATGTTCTGTTCTTTCTTCTCACTATACCAGGAAGCTATGGACAAAATATGAAGTACAAAAGAATTTACAAAAGGGTGCATATGATATTCCTTTATATCGTTTACTACAGCTCTGTAATTAATTCAACAAATATTTATTGAGTTCAGACATAGAACATTGGTTAAAAGCTTCAAAGAGGCTACCTTGAATATACTTAAACTCTGTAGCTTCTTGTCATTTTAAATTGCACATAGTAATGGTACCCCTTCACAGAATTGTGAGATTCAAATGAGTCGAGACACAAATGGATTTGCCTGGCACTTAATAACCCCTCAATAAATGTTAGCCATTATTATTAATAAAGTAGTTATTACTACAACTCAGGAACTCTTCAGGGGATATAATGGAAAACAAAATATAAATAGATCTTTGTCCCAGTAAGAAGGAATGGTTTTAAAATTTGGGGACATTTAGACTACAGCTGGTCATAGATTTAAGACTGGAATAAGGGCATAACCACCACATTTACAGGATGATGTTACCAGGGACAGGAACTCCTCTTCATAAATACAAACAATAGCAGGCATTGGGTATTAGTGTTTACTCTGTACTAAGTAGTTTACATAAATGATCCCATTGCATCCTCAAGCCAACCCACAAAGTACACACTATCATCTATATTTTATGTGTAAGGAAATTAAACCTCAAAGCAGTTTCCTCAAGGTCAAGTCAAGTGACAGTCTTGAGATTCCACCAAAGATTGCTAAACCTGACCATGGAACCACACACCAGGCTCACTGTAGGTTATTACATTCAGCTAATAGCTAGTGCTCATTCTTTACTAAAGGAAGTAACAGAATCAAGTGACAAATATTTTGATCTGAACATGTTTATTGGATTGTTTTCCTTGGATGTAGAAGGTAGTAAGACTTTACAAGGATCTGTGAGAAGAGAACAGTAAATCAGAATAGAGAGATTTAGGGGTGGGAGATCACTAACAAACTTCCTAATTTGGTCTCAGGATGATTGAGCAAGGATTATCACTATATACCTCTATACTTGGGCACAAAATAGACTTCTGAAATTAGGTTTTGATGCCTAAATTCTCCCTTTTTTATTGTACTCCGATGTTTGTTTTAAATGAAATTCTGTTGGCTACAGTTATGTATTGCTGGAACACACATTTTAGATATTTTCCCCACGTGTGGCCTTATACAGTTAAGCAAAGAGAATCTTCCAGGATTTCCTAGGATGATCCATATACCTATTGTCTTTCATTGTCCCAAATATGAGTGCTTGGCAGGGGGCTGCTAAGCTGAAGGGCAGCTAGTTAGGCTTGGAGCATTCCAGAAAGAAGCCCAGCA